>JAAAKG020139493.1:0-12343 GCA_010014905.2 Druon quercuslanigerum
GCTGGGGGGGGGGGGGGGGGGGGGGGGGGGGGGGGGGGCGTTGGTAGTTTGCAAAAGTTTGCTCTGCACGAATCAAGTTCATATTAAAAGCACGTATAGGAAGCCATGTGACATAGAATTCCTTCAATTGATAACATATATAATTCAATTTTTTCTAGCAACACTCTAAGACAAGATTGTTATAAAGAATGATAATTTGTTACAAAAATTAAGTTTGATAAACTGCATTATGTATTACCTCCCTCGAATTAAAAAGTGGACCAGAAATCGAAAATTAAAAAAACAGCAACTTTCTAGCATTGTTCAAAGAGATTATTTCAAATTGATAAGAAATTGTTTAAACAATGATTCTGTTAACTTTAATTAAATATTGCCTCACTTTAACTGAAAATTTTAAAGGAAGTTGAAAAATATAGAAAAACTGCGACTTTCTCACTCTATTCTAGGAAATAATTTTTATAAACAATACTAAATTGTTTAAAACATTATTTGATTCTTTTAACTCTATAAAACAGACTTATGCGGCTGACATTCGAAAAGTAATTTTATATTCGTATTCTATGGCTAATTTTTAAGAGAAATGTTTAGGGGCAAATCGATCCACCCAATAGTGACGATTCTTAATTAAATTTATAAAAACGTATTTTTTTCTTATGGGCAATATTTTTACTTTATGGGGCTTTCGAGACTACTAAATACATTTTTTTGTTTAAAAAGCAAAATGGAATTTATTTTTGTGTGTGACTTTCTAACTCTATTCTAAGAAAGAATTTTTATAAACAATACTAAATTGTTTAAGACTTAAATTGAAACATCTAATTATATGTATAAAGCAATATTTGATGTGTAAAAATAAGGTTTACGAAAGTAAATAACAAAAAATAATAATTAACGTCAAAATCTCGTAAAACCCAATTTTTCACTTAAAATTTTTTTAACTCTATAAAACAGACTTGTGGGGTTGACATTCGAAAAGTAATTTTTTATTCGTATTCTATGGCCAATTTTTAATAGAAATATTCAGGGGCATAGCGATCTATCCAATAGTCACGATTCTTAATTAAATTTATAAAAACGTATTTTTTCTAATGGCAAATATTTCTACTTAATTGGGCTTTCCAGACCTCTAAATATATATTTTTTTGTTCAAAAAGCAAAATTGAATTTATTTTTGTGTGTATTTACACAATTTATTGAAATATTTTTAATTTGAATAATTTCTTTAACAAGACTTCAAAAAATTCGCCACAGGCCTTATAAACAATTCCGGTCGGCCAGTAGCTGCCTCTATTTTACTTTTAATTTTTCTTTATTTTATAAAATGTTTCTAAGATTAATTTCCTTTAGAAATCTTCAAAAATACTGCCTGTGATAATTTTTTAATGCAAGAACGGAATTTTTCAAAACTTTATTATGCTTTTCCCAAACAAAGTTGTTTCTTAAAATTGTTATTAATTTAGTTCGGAATACTTACCAATCATATTAAAGAATAAAAGCTTTGAGGAGGTTTTTTTAAGCGAAATATTGTATTTTTGATCAGAATTAAAAACAGAATAATGACTCAACAAATAAATATTTGCTTGTGAAGGTGCGAAATGCTATTACAAATACAATTTTGCATTCAAAAAAACTTGTCATATTTCTAGTTTTAAATATAAATGTTAAATGTTATAAAGAATTAATAACACTTATGGGAAACAATTTAATGGTAAAAACACGATAAAATTAAAAGTTGTATATTATGCAAATGAAAGATTTCAGACATTTCTCGAAATACAGTAATAAAGCCCATGTTAGATTTCGAATAAAGGAAGCATGATTTATGACAATTTTAAAGGTAATTTATGGTAACTTAGCATACATTGACCGAAATTAAATCTAAAAATGTCTATAAATTTTCGGAAATTTATCAAAATTTTCATTCATTGATGGTAATTTTACCGGAAAATATGATAACTTACCACGAATTACCCAAAATTCTGTTAAACAAACTTTCATAAATTTCCGGACTTTTATGACTTTTTTCGTAATTGATGGTAACATAACAGGTAATTTGTGGTAACTTAAGATAAATTATAATATTATAATATAATATTATGATATTATAAATAAATTTGTAAAAAAATTACGGAAATTTACAGTCAATTTTGGTGATTTTACAGGTAAATATGGTAACATACCATTAATTTTCTAAAATTCAATTTTGAAATTTTTGATAAATTTCCGGAAATTTACGATATTTTTTTGTAATTTACGGTAATGTAACAGGTAACTTAAGACAAATTACACAAAATTCAATTTTTAAAATTTTTATAATTTCTCGAAAGCTTATTAAATTTTCTGGTAATTTACGGTAATATAGCAGGTAATTTGTGGTTATTTAAGATAACTAAACCAAAATTAATTTAAAAATATTTATAAGTTTACAAAATTGTTTTGAACTTCTCAGTCATTTCTGGTAATTTTACAGGTATATATGGTAACTTACCATAAGTTCTCAAAAATTAAATTGTTAAAATTTTTATAAATTTCCGGAAACTTACGAAATTTGTTGGTAATTTATGTTATTATCGCAGGAAATTTATGATAACTAAAGATAAATTACTCAAAATTTAATTTGAAAATTACTACAAATGTCCGAAAAGGCCCAAGAATGGTTGGTAATTTACGGTAATTTAATCAGCTTTTATATGGTAACTTTCCTTCAAATTACCGTAAAGTTCTTTTATCTAAACCGAAATTTCCTTACAGTTTTCACGGTGAGTTGGCTGGTTATCGTAAAACACGAACTCATGGGCATATAATTTTTATTATTCACCTCTGACGTCACTTTTCGCTCCCTTGGGAGTAAAAAGTAGAGTTTTAGCCCCACTTCATAGGCTTTGAAAAGGGTTGAAAAAAATATTTGAAAAATATTATTCGCATATTTGTTGAAGATTATTCAGGGAAATTATATTTATAGACATTCTAAAAAATAAAAAATAGATAACATAAATATAAAAGTACAGACTACCTGAGCTATCGACAGATGAGAACTCTTTTTTGACAAATTCTATATATCCTGTCACCAATATTTCAAAGTCGATTTTCTCGAAAACAGCAAAAAAGCGCATATCACTGTTTTGGTAAATTAATACTCAGGTTGAATTTTCATGAAAAAAATTATGAAAAAAAATTAAAATTTACAATTGGCGGTATCCCATTTGGAGTGCTCATCTTCGGTGTTAATATGAACTTGATACGTGCAAAACCAAAAGTTTTTTTCCAAGAAAAACATATTGAAAGAAGAAGAAATATTTAAATAAAGAATTTTTTCTCACCTCGTAAAGTCATTTGTCACCTCGACAAAGCGCACTGTGGCTGAGAACGATTCCATTGGGATCACGCGTCCGAGAAAAGGAACTCGCTCTCAGAAAGAAGGACTTCAAGGTCAGAGGGTACAGTATGAAGATCTGAGTTTTGTGGTTCCGGAATACAAGCGTTGATAGTTTTGTTGGGTGCATGAATCTGTTTCGCCTGGCCAATTCTAACTTTATCTCTTTTCGTTCGAACAAGCACCCCAGTCCTCGGTCCCGCGTTCCTGGCTGCTCCATGAACTCCCGGAGTCTGTCCAACTTTATCCGCCTTACGAAGTTTAACACTGAACTTAAAAGGAGGTTTATAAACGACCTGTAACCTCACCCTGTCTATTTTAGTGTCATTTTTAGCCAAAGATCCCAAACTTCTTGATTTTGGGTCTGTCAGTCTTCTCAAGGTCACGTGTTTGACTCTGCCTCCGCTGGGCCTTGGAGGAGCACCTGCAGGAGTCGTGAGACCAACGGGGGTTGATTTGCTCTTGGATAAAGCGGAAGTCGGTGGTTCCACTCTGCACTGGGACGCCAGAAGCCAGGATCGCACTTTGCTCTTTGGATCAGCATTGTCAGCGACGCCTCCACTTCCGGTACCTACTGCCGCAGAAACTCCAACTCCTGCTACTCCCCCGGCCTCATTCTCAGCCTGCGTTGCTGAGTAATCGATCACCTTCTTCTTGCGCTTTTTCTTATTTCCGCTACCGCCACTTTCCGGCGCCTGCTTGTCTTTTGTGACCTTCTTCTGCTTTACTTCCGGCGCGGCGACAGCCTCCGTCAAGCTCTTCCGAGTCGGCTCTTCAACCCCGGTGGGTACCACTCTCTTCTTCTTAGCCTTTTTGTGATAAGTATGAAAGGAAGTTAAGGGAAGGGTGTAATCGAGGAGGAAATGGAAAATAAAAAAGTATCGTTAGTTGAATTCTTGAAAAGAAATGGTTGAGAATGAACATTATGGCAAGCAAAAGTATTTCAAGTGACCTGAATTCCACACAGCTACTACCCTTTTCTTAAAAAGTTTATTTTTTCAGTTTATTTATCTATTAACAAAGTTTACGAATTTTCTGTTCCATCAGTTTTGTAAATAAAAATTGAGAAACAAATAATATTATTTCATGGTTTAAGTTTGTAATAAATGATTTTAAACATTTTTGGTCAAAGAGAACATTTTAAATGCAAACTATGTCTTAATATTAGAAAATAATTATGATAAAAATATGGTCCGTACCAATAGAAAATATTGTGGTTACTATTAAGAAAAATGATATTTATACAGACAATAAATTTTCAGGATAAATAATTATTTATATTTCATTGAAAAAGATTAATTTAAGGTTTTGAATATTCCATCATATGACGAAAACGAATCTGGAAGATTTTAAGATTATTTTATAAAATTTAAACAACATTTTATTAATACTTTAAATTATGTCAGAAGATACTTTAAAGCTTTAGAAGTTTGGAATAGATTCGATCATAATTTAAATCTTCAGAAGGTTTTATCATTTTTTAAGCATAATGTGCATTTGTGATGATTTTGAAGATTCCTGGGACAATCTCAAATATTTTTTTTACAATGAAAACAGAATTTTAAGAGAATATTGAAAAATATTTTCAATCATTTTAAATAATTTACTCTAATTCTAATAAAGAATGTAGCTTTTAAAGCCAAAATTTTTGTAATTTTACAGGATTCTGAAATCTGTGAAAAACAATTTTTTGAAATTTTTAAAAAAACATTTTAAAGCTTCTTAGGAATTTTAAAGGGATTCAAGAGAATAAAAGTTCCCCTAGATTCCTGCAAAAAAGTTTAACAATTTTTTTTCTCAAGGATTAATCTTAAGAGGACATTTGAAAAGATTTCAGATTTTTTTTTTAAATTTGCAAAATTGTCAAAACAGAATTCAGCCGATTTAAAGGCATTTTTACAGAACTTTTTTTTAAATTTCAGGAAAAAATCAAATCCTTTAAAAATATATATTTCAAAAGTTTAGAAGTTTTGTAAAGATATAGAATTTAATTAAATTTTGAGACAATTAAAAAAAATTAAATGTACATTATATGGATAATTTTTAAAGCAATTTCTTAATTTTTAAAAGATTTTTCAAAATTTTAGGAACAATACTTTGAAGGTATTTTTTTATTTCACAGGATTTTACAAAGTTTTAGGAAAACTTCAAATCAGTTTGAAAGATTTTAACCTTGGAAGATTTTCAAAAATTTTTAAAGTACTTTTAAATTTCTTCGAAACTTCTAAATGTTCTAAATATATTTAAAAATGATTTAAACTTTTCATAAAACTTTGTAAGATCCTGTCAAATAAAAAATGGTCTTAAAATTTCCTAAATTTCAACTATTTTGTTGAAAACTCGTCTTTTTTAAAAAATTCAACTCTGATTTAATACTAAAAACACATTTTCCTTTGATAATTTTTATTTTAAAATCAAAAATTCAAATATTTAGTTGAAAATAAAAACTCTTTTTGGTTGAAATATCAATGATGCATTATATTTTTCAAATATGAGCTATGAATTATACATTTTTAAAATTAGAATTTTCTTGAAAAGTTTTCTTCTCCTTCGCTTTGCTCGGAATCGAATCACAGAACTTCCGATTGCTTGTCGGGTGCTTTTCCCTTGCGGTACTAGAGATATCGAAAGAAGAATTCTTCTTCAGAATTACAAGCATTTTTTTATGAAATGTTACAAGTGAAATGTTTCAAGGAATCTGTATTATGATCGGAGAATTACAGAAATTCTTAAAGTCTTCTCAGACTAGATGAAGCTATGAATTAAACATTTTTTTAATTAATTTTTTTTCTGAAAAAAGATATTGTCCTGACGATAATGCAGATTCCTTGAAAAGTTTTACTTGTAATACCTGTCAAAATAATCCGTGAATTTCTAAAAAAGAATTCTTTTTTCGATCTCTCTAGTAGCTTAAGAGAAAAGCACCCAACTGCAATCGGAAATTATGTGGTTCGATTCCCAGGGGAGCGAATGAGATCTTTTTTTCAGAAAAATTAAATTTTTTAATTTAAGTAAATTTAAATGCATATTACAAGCGCGCGATTTATGATGTTAGTCATTGTAAATACTTTTGCCTGCAACAGTTCTTAAATACTTATTCTACAGACTTAAGTTAGAAAGTTTAATATTTCTTTTTGAATAAAAGTGTATTAAAAAAAGAATAATCAGCTACTGATCATTAGGATTAAAAAAAAATTGTATCTTTTTACAGCAGAAGAAGAAAAAATCCAGCTAACTGGTTTCGTTTTCAAAATTAGTTAAAATTAACGAGTCTATTTTTCTCAGTTTTATAAACCATTATAAAACTAGCTTAATTACAATGTACCGTAACCCGGGGCTAAGTAGTGTATCTGGGGAAAGCGGATTTAATTGCGAAAGCTATAAAAAGTTACATATAGCAGTTCAAATACAGAATTAAGGGTGCGCCACTTTCCCCCACATATGCTCCGCTTAACCCCAGTTTTCGGTAACGACAATTTTTATTAAAAAAGGATACCGAAATTATTGTATTATTGAACTGGCATTTTCTGCTTACAACTTCTGGCTTCAATCAGTCGAGTGTGCAGAAACTTTCGAAGAGAAATTCGAGTACTTCTAAATAAAGACGGTCTATCCTAGCGGACTGGGACCTCTAGAGAATATTTCCATCCTTTTTTAAATTCATTAACAATTTTACATAGAATCAACATTCTTGATCTATTTACATATTTCTATTTATTTATTTCCATTTAATCATCTATTAAAAAATTCAAAATTAAAACCTGTGTGCGACGATCCGACGCTCAATATTCCACTTCGAGTTTCCGCAACCAGATTTTAATTCTTAACTTTTTAACACATGAATAAATACAATAATTAAATATAAATTTGTAACAAGATTGAAAAAGTTTTGATTTCTATGCGAAATTGCAAATAAATGTTGAAAAGCGCTGAAATTACACCCTAGCGGACCGCGTGAACGGAACGGATCATTATGGGCCCGCTAGAAATATTTTTATCCTTTTTCTCATTTATTCACAATTTCATATAGAACTCGATACTCTTTTTATTTTTTTTTTGCACAAGGAAAGACACAATCACTATATGGTTACTTTAAAGTTACGCAATTGCGAAAGCGTCCGTTTCACATAGTTCCGCTAGGACATATTTTCATTGGTTTTCGAAACTTATTTAAATTTTACATGGAATTCAACACACTTTTTTATCTTTTTATAGATTAAATTTAAATATTAAATTATTTTTATTTATTTATGTCTTAAAAACTTAATAATTTAAATCTGGGCGCGGCAACTCTACGTGGAATATTGTGCTTCGGGTTGCAGCTTTTAATTTGTGATTTTTCAAAATAAAATAAATAAAAATGTGTAGAATGACACAAAAAATGTCGGCTTCTATGAAAAATTGCGAAAAAATTTGAAAAAGATCAAAAACGCGCGTCTAGCGGGCTCACAGACCGCGAATGTCACTGTCTGGTCACTTTACGGTCACGCTGTCCGCTAGGGTATCCCGAAAGAATTTTGTTGGTATTATTGGTTTAAAGCGTGTAAAACTTTACCTTGGAAGACTTTTCGTTGGCTGGATTTTTGGCTGGGCTGGAATCCTTAGGCTTTCGGCGATGTCTCTTCTCTCTCACTTTCCTGCTTAAGGGTAGTTTCGCACGAACCGCTGGCGGATGTACAGTCACTCCCTCCGTTCCTTCCGGTGGTAGTCGCACTGTCTCCGTCGTTGAGCTGTGGATTATTGTAACTGACTTCAGCTTCTGGTCGGGGCGTTTCCCCAATAATCTCGTGCTGGCCACCTATACAGAAAGAAAATTCATTTTATGTGAAAATATTTATCCCATTTTATTTGGGTCTTTGATCATTTCTTAACAGAAACTGATCGCAATTCCAGTCCACATATTTAGTGACGCTATTTTCAGCGGTTTTTGACTTACCGCCTCTTGTGACAATATCTGATATTTCGGTACCCCCCCCCCCAACCATCCCTTAGATTTCATGAGATACTGAAACTGATTCCTCTGCTATTTTTAAGTATGAAATAAAAATGTAATTTTACATGTAAAATGAACTAATAGACCCCAGTATGAAAATCTAACTATTCTTCTTTGAAAGTCAAGTTTTGTTTGTTAAGAAGCCCACGATTATATTTTAGTTTGGAATTCATCTCGTTTGAATATAAATTCTACTAGTTGGTAGAAAATTTAATTATTTTGTTGAAAAAGCTGTTTTTAAGTTATATTTTTTACTCAAAACTTTCACCTTTTAGTTGAAAGTAGAACTATCGTTAGAAATTCCCTAATTTTATGGAAAATGAATTTTGTTAACTAAAGATTTAACTATTCCATTTTTTTGTTAAAAATATATCTTGTTTAATTAAAAATTTAACTATTTGGTTGAAAATTAATGTATTTTCATGATAATTGAGCGGTTTTTAGAAAATTAATCTTCTTTGTTAAAAAATAAACTTTTTGTTTGGGAATTTAACTCTTTGGTTAAGAATTCAACTCTTTGGTTGAACGCTGAATACTTTTCTTAACATTCTTTTTAGTGTTCTTCTGAAAATTCATCTTTTCGTTTCAAAACTTAAATATTTTGCTAATCTTTACTTTTATTTGTTAGGAATTAATATTCTTCACTAAAAATGTAAATATCCCATTTTTGATTTAAAATTCATATTTTTGGGTAGACAATTTATCTTTTATTTTCAAATTCATCCTTTATGGTTGAAAAGGCAACTGATTTGTTGAAAACTAATTTGCCTTGGTTGAGAATTTAACTTTTTGGGTGAAAGCTCGACGATTAATTTATTTTTATTTGACGATTCACAATTTTAGTTCAAAAATCAACTATTTGGCCGAAAAATAAATTTTTTATTGCAAAGGCAGCTGTTTTGTAGAAAAAAATTTTTTTTTTTGTTTGGCTTGAATAGTCAACAATTTGGTAGAAAATTAAACTATTTGGTTAAAAATTATCTTATTTGTTGAAAATTCATATTTTTGGTTTAACATTAAACCACTTTGGTAGAAAATTAATATTTCTGTATCAAAAATATAATTTATTTTAAAGTTGAAATATTCTATTTTAAATTTGTTATCCTTTTGGCGAAAAATTAAGTTTTTGTCATAAAATGTAGCTATTGCATTGTTGGGTAAAAATTGAACTTTTTGGTAGATATTTTACGTATTTACTTCGAAAACTGTTTACCTGCGTAAAAAAATAAACTTTTTTTTTGACAATTATACTATTCTTTTGAAAATTTTCTTTTTTTAGTTGGATTTAAAAAATTAAAAAATGAGGTTTTAACTAGTTTTTTTAAATTAAAACATTAAGGATACAATTTTTCTAATTAATTATTTTTTTTTAGTTATAAATTCCACTATTGCAATAAAATTACCTTTTTTAATTGAAACTTTACTTTCTTGTTGAAAAAATTTTTTCCGTTTAAAGGTCAATTGTTTTCCAACTCATTCTACTTTCTAGCATGAAACTCTGAACTATTCGGTTACAAATTTGCATTTTTGGATAAAAAAATAATCTTGTTTTCTAAAAATTCATCTGTTTGGTTAAGGATTCAAATATTTTATTAAAAATTCGTCTTTTTTGTTGAATTTCACTTGTCGATAATTTATTTTTCGTTGTTGTTAAAAATATGTTTTTTAAATGCTATTTCAACTGTTCTATTTTTGGTTGCAAACTTTCTTTTACTTGAAAATCCAATAAGTGGTTTGGAAATTTATGTAGTTGGTTGAAAATTTGTCTTTTGGTAGAACCTTCTTCTAACTTAATTGCAGGACTGAAATTTATGAAAATATAACAGGATCTCTACTTAAATCCTGCAAAAAAATTCCCTGACAATTCTAGGTTTTCCCAGGTATCTCAAGCTTTTCCAGGTACGATTTTTCGGGAGTTTATTACACAATTAATAATTTCTCGAATTTTGTCTTCAAAGTACATGAATTTGAATAAAAATTCAAACACATTTTTATTTTATCTACTGGTACTTGAAATATAGTGCATATTTAGGTAAAATAATGTGAGTGCTATATTAAAAATTAACTTGAACCGCTTCAAATTCCTAACTTATTTTCGAAACAAAAGGATTAATTTTCTACCCACAAGAGGATTAAAAAAAAAATTAATGCTCAATCTAAGACTTGAATTTTCAACTAAGAAAGATCGATTTTCAAACAAATAGCTGAATTTTGAACTAAAAAATATCACTTTTCAACCAAAAATGGAATAATTAAATTTTTATTTAAAAAAATTATTCTTACACAAAAAAAAACATATTTATTTTTTAAACAAATTTAATTTAACCTTTAATCAAATATTTTTATTTTTAACCAAGAAGATGAAATAATTACTAAAATTATCAAAAGTCAATTTCAATAATTAAATTTTTTAAGCAATAAAAACGGATTTTCAAACAAGACGATTAAGTTGCAAACAGGAAAATTAATTTTCCAGCAAGAAAGACGATTTTTAAATTAAATATATGAATTTTTAACAAAAAAGTTGAATTTCCAATCAAAGAAGAACCTTCTTTAACCACACCGTTAAATTTTCAAACAAACTAATGAATTTTCAACTAAAATGATCATTTTTATCTCAAATAAATGAATTCTAAACAAAAAGATAATTGTTTTTGAAGTGATTTCAATTTTGCAAAAAGTAGTTTTATTTTACATGAAGGCTCAAAAAAATTTTTAACCAAACAGTTCAATGTTAAACAAAAAAATGTTGAAAATACATGAATTTTAAATTAAAAAGATAATTTGTCAAATAACAATTGAATAGTTAAATTTTCAGTTAAAAAATACATGTTCAACCAAAGCTACGAATTTTCAACTAAAATAATGATTCGTCCACTTAAATAGTTAAATTTGCAACCAAACACATGAATTTTGAAATAAATTGATGAGTCTTTAACTAGAATCATTAAATTTTCCATAAAAAGAGCTCTTTTCAGCCCATAAGATTGATTTATAACAAGAGGTCAAAAATTTCAATCAAAAATAATTTTTCAACCAAATATTAAATAATTATATTTTAAGTAGGAAAATTAATTTTCAATAACAAGAAAACAAGAAACAAATTTTCAACCAAATAGTTAAAGTTGCACTTGAAACAAACTTAATAAACAGAACATTCATTCTAAAAATTGATTTCAAACAAAAGAGCGTGTTATTCCATTTAATATTGCAATTTAAAAAAAATGACTACTCTCTTGAAAAAATTCCCTGACTTCAGAAAAAATTCCCCGACATTTCCAGGTCTGTCCAGGTATATACGAATTCCCTGACAATTCCAGGTTTTCCAGGTTTTTTCAGGTAGGGCAGACACCCTGTATAACTTCTGTTTCTTTTTTAAGCAGACTTTGTTACATGAATTAATTTAAACAGGTTCAAGAAACTTATGACGGGATGGAAGCAATGTATATTCCACACAGCACCAAATCTATCTAACGACTTTGGGGTTGTATTGCAAACTATTTAAGTTACTTGTGGTAGTAGAATTACTGACCAAAGTAACCCGATTGCACACAGGTACCAGTACAATGATGATATAAGCTTTACAACCTAATTACGTTAATATTCTAGCAAAAGGGAATGCAGTGATAGTTTATCCGTCATTGTTAAAAAGTTGGAAATTTTATGTGACCAATTATAAATTAAAAATTGTTTTGTCACTTTTATGCTGATATGGTAAAATATTCTAAAATTGAATTTGCTAGTTCCAAGCCGGTTTACAAATGTCTTCTTGATAAAGTAGATACTTCGGGTTTCAATCGTGTACAAAACTACGAATTATGCCGACGCTTCGTATACATTGCAGTTCACTTCTTCAGGGCTGACCTGAAACTGAGGTATCAGGTTACGTTGTTCTTATGCATACTCTTTACGATGCCTGCGATTGGCCAGAGCGCCCCACCATGGAGACAGGACGCACCTGATTGGCCAATCAAGTC
>JAAAKG020139494.1:0-12343 GCA_010014905.2 Druon quercuslanigerum
AAACTTATTTTTCTAACTTAAAATTATTTTTGTTTGTTATTAATTTTATATTATATATATTCATTATATTATTAATTATAATTATTTTTGTTATTCTTTTTTGTTGAAGAGTTAACCATTTGGTTGAAAAATTATTTATATTATTTATTTTTTTGATTCAAAATTAATTTATTTGACTTAGAAATGAGTTTTTTTTATTGAAAATTAATTTCTGTAAGTAAATTTTCTGTCGAAATTTTTTTGATAGGAATTTATGTAATTATTGTTTATAGAAAATGATCGAAATTTTATTTTATTTGCTTAAAAACTTATTTTTCTGAATGAGAATTAATGTATTATATTTTTTGTTGAAAATTTGTCATTTTTTTATAGAAAATTAACCTTATAAGTTGAATATTCTATTTAAAATTAAAATAATTGGAAAATAAGTGAAAAATTTTTATTATTTGGTTTAAAATTTTTGTTTAAATTAAAATTAAACTATTCTACTTTTTATGATTAATATTTACCTTCTTTAGTTGAAAATTCATATATTTTGTGGAAAATTTATCTCTTTTTTGTTAGAAATTTTATATTTGTGTTTGACAATTCCGTAAAAATTAAAATAATTGGTTTAAAATTCATCTATTTTGTTCAAAATTATTCTTTTCTGGTAGAAAATTAATTTATTAACTAAAAACTTATCTATTCAATTTTTCCCGACATTATTTTTTAAACTTCTTTTGGTTGAAAATTTATTTTATTTGGTTAAAAACTTATTTTTCTAATTTAAAATTAAAATTCAACAGTTTGCTTAAAAAATCTTGTCTTTTATTACAAGTTGTTGAAAATTCTTTGTTTTTATTGAAAATTAATTTTTTGAACTAACAATGTAACTATTTAATTTTTCGTCCACATTTTTTAAATTTAAATTTTATCTTTTTGAATTAAAATTTATCTTTTTGGTTGAAAATTTAACTACTTTATGGAAAATTGATTTCATTTAGTTTAAAAATTGTTTTTCTAACTTAAAATTAGGCTATTCTACTTTTTGTTGAGAATTTTTATTTTAGTTAAAAGTTCAACAATTTTTTTGGAAAATGTAACTATTCGGTTAGAAATTTAAAAAGTTTTGTTTGAAAAATAGTTCGCTTTTTATTGAAAATGATTTTTTTACTAGCAATATAATTATTTCATTTCTGCTATAAAATATATTTTTTTAGTTGAAAATTCACTTATTTGGTTGAAAACTCGTATTTTTTTAGTTGAAAATTTGATTACTCTGGTAGAAAATGCATATATTTTGGCGGTAAATTAACTTTTTCTTCAAAAATTCGTCTTTATAATTTAAAAACTCAACATTTTGATGAGATTTTTTTCTTCATTAATTGAAAAATCTTTCTTGGTTGAAAATTCAACTCTTCTGTTGAAAATTCGTATTTTTTGGTTTAATTCAACAGTTTCTTTTTAATGAGAATTAAAAACTTTTTTGTGGAGAATTCATTTCTTTAAATCAAATATTCATCATTTTGGTTAAAAATTATTTATTTCAACTAAAAATTTAATAATTAAATGTTAAGTGAATAAATCTTAATCAACTGAAACTAAATTTTTAATTATGTGTTTGAATTTAGTAACATTTTTGGTTAGGAATTTTTCAAATTACCCAGTCGGCATTAAAGGAAAGCGACAGCAATGCTTTCGAGATTTTCATGACAGAGCTATTTTTTAGAGAAAGATACTGCTTTATTTTTCAAATTTTTTCTGAAATTAGGTATTTAAATCTAATTTTATTTTACCAATACAAATAGTAGGTCTTTTTTTAATTGAAAAATGCAATTATTGTATCAAAAGATTTATTGGGTTTTATTTATCAGTTTTATTTATTGATTTTTTTTTAATTCTGCAGGAACTTTAGCTTGTTGCAATGGAGATACTTGGGCTTCGGAATTCGGAACTGTTATTGGCAGTTCTGATCCTTTTCTCATTACAACAAGGAAACGAGTGCCAAGAGGTAAATAAATATTGCTATAATAATTTTGGACGTCATAATAAATTTAAGAATAGTGACACCGGGCTTGAAGCATCTTGTGTATTAAAAATTTCCCATACACACTTACAGGAAAAAAACTGTTGCTTTGGGTTAATAAATTCCAATACATGTATAGAGTAATGACTGGAAATTCCCCACAGACTTTCCTTTATTTCGTTTTTTTTCTTCTGATTTTCTAAATAGTTTTGTTTAAAAATTTCTCCTGTTGTAGGGAATATTAGTGAAAATAATTGTCGTTTTTATTTTAGGACAGGGAGTTTTGCTAAAGAAATATAATTTCCCTTTTGTCAGGGAATTTTTGACCTGGAACGGTAATTTTTTTAGTGAATTAAAACTGGGACTTGAAAGAAATATGTTTAAAAGTTCCTTCTTCCAAAGTTTAGAAAAATAAAGTACTTCAAGTAGTTTTTAGAGTAGAAGTACTTTTTCGAAAAGGAAATATTTCTGAATATTTCATCATTTTAATTGAAGATTCATATCTTTTTAACATTTATCCACCTTTTTTAGTCCAAAATTCAACAGTTTTTATCTAAGTTTGTTTTTTGAAATTGAAAATTCATTTATTGCGTTGGAAATTTACGTATTTTGACTTTTTTTGGTAGAAAAATGATTTTTTTCTTTGAAAATTAATCTTCTTGTTTGAAAATTCTTTCTTTTAGTTGTAAATTCAAATAGTCCAGTTAAATATTCATCATTTTAGTTGGAAATTTATTTTGTAGGCTAGAAATGAATTAACTTGGTTGAAAAATAAACTCCTTTATTGAAAATTGATTTTTTTATTGAAAATTCATCATTTTACTTAAAAATAAATTTCTTAGCTTAAGAAATGAGCTATTTGATTAAAAACTTGTTTTTTCTTTGGATGAAAAGGAATTTTTTTACCAAAAACGTAACTATTTTTTTGAAAATCCGATTTTTTTGGTTACGAATTAAATTTTTAACAGGAAATTAAATTTTTCTAATTTTGTTTGAAATGTTATATTTTTTGGGTAAAAACATCAAGTATTTAAATGAAAATTGATATATTTTATTTAAAAGTTTAACTATTATTTCAAATATTCATGTAACTTGTGGAAAATTCTTTTTTTTTTAGTAACAAATTGAACTTATTGGCTGAAAATTCATCTTCTTGGAAGGTATAAAATTCAATTATTTGAGATAAAGATTCATCATTTCAATTAAAAATTTATTAGTGTAGTTAAAAGTTAATTATTTCAACAGAAAATTTAACCGTTCCACTTTAAGTTGAAAATTAAAAAAATTAAATTCAAAATTTAACAATCGGGATGTAAATTTATCTTTTTTTAAATTGAAAATTCACGTATTTTGGTAATAATTTTTTTAAGGTAATTTCATTGTTTAAAAATTATTCTTTTTGATTGAAAATTTAGCAGTTAAATATTCACCATTTTAGTTTAAAATTCATCCTTTAGGTTAGAAATCAATTTAATGGGATGAAAAATAAACTGATTTATTAAAAATTAATTTTTTTGTTCAAGATTAAATAATTTTGGAAAAAAAGTATACTTTTTTCTTGAGGATTACAAATTTTTTTTCAAAAGTTTTTTTTATTGATTATTTATTTTAGTTAAAATTGCAGCTTCTTAGTTAAAAATTGAACTACTTTTATAAAAAATTAAACTATTTTGTTGAAAATTATTTTTTTGTTGAAAAAATGTTTTTAAAGTACGAATTTAAATATTAATTTTTGCTTGTAAATTTATCTTTGTTAGTGGAAAATTCTACTGTGTGGTTTAAAACTCATGCATTTTGTTCAAAATTCATCTTTTTTGGTAAAAAAATTAATCTTTTTCTTGAAAATTAAAATTTTTTCCTAAAAATTACGTTTTGAAGTACAAGTTTATCTATTCCATTTTTTAAAATAAATTTATCTTCATTAGTTCAGTATTTAACTGAAAAGTGGGCTTTTTGGTAAATAATTTATTTTTTTGGTTAAAAATTTAAATATACTTGGTTGATAGTTGAAAACTGCTTTGTTAAAAATTCATCCTTTAGGTTAGAAATCAATTTAATGGTATCAAAAATAAACCCTTTTATTAAAAATTAATTTTTTTGTTGAAGATTCATCGTTTTAATAAAAAAAATCATTTCTTTGGTTGAAAATGAGCTTTTCGATTGAAAATTTGTTTTTTCTTCGGATGAAAGGGAATTTTTTGCGGAAAACTGAACTCTTATTGAAAATTTGTTTCTTTTTTAGTTTCAATTTTGGACTAAAAATTTTAATTATTTAATTTTTGGTTGAAGAATGATCTTTTTTAGTAGAAAATTCGTCTGTTTTGATTCAAAATTGATTATCTTAACTTAAAATTGCTTAATTAAGTTTTGGTTGACAATTGATCTTTTTTAGTAATTTTTTTTGTATGTTAAACTGTTTTAGTTGAAGATAAATTGTTTTCGTTGAAAACTAGTTTTTTTTGTGTTTATAATTCAAACATTCCAGTCGAGAATTCATTACTGGAGATAATTTAAGTTAATTTTAATGAAAGCTAAGATGAAAATTAATTTCTTTTTACTAAAAATTTAACTGTTCCAAATTGTGTTAAAAATTTTTTCTAGTTCAGAATCCAACTGTTTAGTTCAAAGAATTTCCCCTTTTGATTCAAAATTCAACTAATTCGTTAAAATTTATGTAATTTTTTAAAACATTGTATTTTTTGGTAGAAAAATAATCTTTTTGTTTGTAAATTAATCATATTGTTAAAAAATTCATCTTTTTGATTAAAAATTCAACTATTTCGTTAAAATTCATGTATTTTTTTCAACACTGTATTTTTTTGTAGAAAAATATTATTTTTGTTTTTAAATTAATCCTATTGTTTAAAAAATCCTATTGTTAAAAAAATTCATCTTTTTTATTAAAAATTCAAGTATTTCAGTTAAATATTCATCATTTTAGTTTAAAATTGATGTGTTTAGTTTAAAAATTCACTATTCCATTTAATGATTCATAATTTTATTTGAAAATTTATTTATTTTGCAATTTCTTGCTCTTTTTTGTTAAAAAAATTGACATTTTTCCTTTAAAATTCAACTATTTGTTTGAAAACTTATGTACTTTATGGAAAATTGATATTTCCTTTTTCAAAATTCAACATTTATAATGAGAATTGGAATTTTTTTATCAAAAATTTATCCATATTGTTGCAATTATACGTCATTAAAAAATATCTATTTCTATAAAAAGTGATATTTTTCTTCGAAATTAAATCTTCTTGTTTAAAAGTTCTTCTTGTGGGTTGAAAACTCAAGTATTCCAGTTAAATATTTATCATTTTAGTTAAAACTTCATATTTTAGGTTGGAAATAAAATACTTCGTTAAATGTTGAATTTTATTAACATTTTTTATTAGAAAATTCATAATTTTAATTAAAAATTCATTTGTTGGGTTGAAAAATGAGCAATGTGATTGAAATTTTTTTTTATTTGGATGAAAAAGAATTTTTTTCCCGAAATTTTAACTATTATACCAGTTAAATATTCCAAAATATTACTGAGAAACTCATTTCTTTGGTTAAAGATTCACTGCATCACTCAAAATTCAACGATATCATTTTCAGTTGAAAAATAATCTTTTTCAGATGAAAATTCGTCTTTTCTGGTAGAAATTAATCTTGTTTGTTGAAAATTCATCTTTTTAGACTAAGGTTGAATTATCTCATTTAAATATTCATTATCTTAGTTGAATATTTCATAATGTTAGTGTAAAAATTTATCTTTTTAGTTAAACATTAATCTGTTTAACTTAAAAATTAATTAATCCATTTGAAAATCAGGGTAATTCCCATCTTATTTCGTCAATTCAAATTAATTTCGGTAATCCAAGTATTACAGAATAATTCGAAGTAATAAATATTCCATTTTATGTTTCAAATTGATCTTTTTGAGTTGAAAATCCATGTATTTTGTTGGAAATTCACCTTTTTCGGTAGGAAATTTATAGTCTTCATTGAAAATTCAAGTAGTTTGGCATAAAATTAATTTCTTTGTTCAAAAAATATGATTTTTTTAAAACTTTTTTTTGCTAAACATTAATTTTTTAACTGAAATTTTAATTATTTCATTTTTTTGAAAATTTGTCTTTCATAGTTGAATTCATGCATTTTGGTTCAAATTTGGTCTCTTTTTTAGAGAATTAATATTCTTGCTTGGAAATTCGTATTTTTAGTTGAAAATTGAACTATTTGAACTCAAGATGTAAATGTTACAATTTCGATTTGAAATTTAAAATTATCAGATAGAAATTCAACTATTTAGTTCAAAATTTTTGTATTTTGTTGAAAATTAGCCTTTTTCGGTAGAAAATTAGTTTTCTTGTTTAAAAATTAAATCATTTTGTTAAAAAATATACTTTTTTCTTGAAGACTCTAATTTTTTCCAAAAGTTTTTTTTTATGTTGATTCTTTATTTCAGTTAAAAGTGCAGCTTCTTAGTTAAAAATTGAACTACTTTCATAAAAAAAATTAAGTTATTTTGTTGAAAATTCTTTTTTTGGTTGAAAAAAATGTTTTTAAAGTGCGAATTTAACTATTCAATTCTTGATTGTAAATTTATCTTTGTTAGTAAAAAATTCTACTGTGTGGTATAAAAGTCATGCATTTTGTTCAAAATTCGCATCTTTTGATGGTAAATTAATCTTTTTCTTGAAAATTTAAATTTGTTTTTAAAAATAACGTTTTGAAGTAAAAGTTTATCTATTCAATTTTTTAAAATAAATTTATCTTCATTAGTTCATCTTTTATTTTATCTTTTTAGGTATCTTCATTAGGTAAATAATTTATTTTTTTTTGTTAAAATTTTAAATATACTGGGTTGAAAGTGGAACGGCTTTGTTAAAAATTTATTTTTTGTTTGGAGATTGATCATTTAAGTTGAAAAGTCATCTCTTCGTTGGAAGATTTAACCATTTCTTTGAAAAATCTTTGTTGTTTCATTGAAAATGTATTTTTTAACTCAAAGTTTAACTATTCCAGTCGGAGATTCATCATTTTGAATAAAAATCTTTCTCTCTGGTTGAAAATTGAACCACTTGTTAAAAAATTCGTTTTATTTTTTATTTAAAATTCTGCTTTTTGGTAGAAAATTCTTCTTCTTGGTTAAAAGAAAATAATTTTCTAAACTGAAAATTTTACTATTCAATTAAAAAAAATTAATGTATCTTTATTAGTTCAAAGTTTAACTATTTGGATGAAAAGTGGTCTTTTTGGTAAACAATTTACTTTATTGGTTGACTGTTAAACTGCTTTGTTAAAAAATCATTTTTTGGTTGGAGACGCATCATTTAAGTTGCAAAATTATCTCTTCTTTTCAAAATTTAGTTCAAAATCCTATTCTCTGGTTGAAAATTAAACCACTTTTTTTAAAATTCCTTTGATTTTTGATTAAAAAATTCTCTTTTTTGATAGGCAATTAATCTTATTGGTTGAAAATAATTTTCTAAACTGAAAATTTGACTTTTTTATTTCTTGGTAATAATGGATCCCTTGTAGTTTAAAATTGTTGTTGAAAATTAATTTTCCTAACTAAAAACATAACTATTATAGTTTTGAGTGAAAATTTTATTTTTAGTTAAAAATGCATGTGTTTTGTTGGAAATTAGGCTTTTTTGGTAGAAAATTAATGTTCTTAGTTGAAAATTCCATTATTTGGTTTAAAAATTATGTTTAAAAAGGTTTAAAAATTATGTGTTAAGAATTTAACTATCTGGTTAAAAAATGTATGTATTTTGTTGGACATTTGCCTTTTCTAGTAGAAAATAAAATTTCTTCGTTGAAAATTACTTCTTTAAAATGAAAAAAAGCTCTGCAAAATTTCTTTAAACTGAAAATTACATTTTTTTGAAGAATGAATTCAAATTCTAAGTTCAAATGGGATATTTTCGAAAAAAAATTAAAATTATGAATTTGAACAGGGAACTTAAGAGCAAAATTTTAATTCTTAGTTGAAATGGAGAATTTTCGAAAAGTATTAAAATTCTGGAATTGGACAAAGAATTTTCAATTTTTAACCAATTTTCAGTTGGAACTGGAATTTATCCACGAGAATAACAATTCTGAATGGAAAATTGAATTTTCCAAAGAAAATTATTATTCTGTGTTGAGACGAGGTATTTTCGAACAAAATTTAAATTATGATTCGGAACAAGGAATTTTACACAAAAAATTATAATTAAAATGGAGAATTTTCGAAAATAATTAAAATTCTGGACTTAAACAGGGAACTTTTCGAAAAGAATTAAAATTTCGGATTTAAACAGAGAACTTTTCAATTTTTAACTAATTCTGAGCTGAAATTAGAATTTAAAATTGCTTAAAATTGTATAATTTTGAACATTTTTAAATTCATTGATTAATTCTTCAATTTAGACCATTGAAAATGATAACGTGGATTTATATTTTTTAAACTGAATCTGAATCTTTGAACTCTATAATTTATAAAAGTTAAAAAAATTTAATTTGGTAGTTTAGCTGCATTTAATTAAAAATATTTAAGTTGAAAAGTATTAGTAGCTCCCATTTTATACGTGTCAATAATGAGCCTTCGAATACAAAATTGTTGAATGAAACAAATTTTTAACTTCAATTCTCAAAATTTAAATTTTAAGAGTTTCATTTTGAGTGATTTCATTTGCAGTGCAGTTTTTATTACTTCAAATGCAGCAATTTTTAGATTTAGTGTTCAATTTTTTAAATATCATTGACCGCGAAAAATTTTTGGGATCCGGGAAAACCCCGGGAATTGACCGGGAAAACAGGATATTGAGATGGTATGATGGAAAAAAATATTTTATGGATTTGCTAAAAGGTGCAGAGAAGCAAGTTAGGAAAGGAAGAATAAAACTGAGAAAGAGTTAAAGATTGTGTGAGTGAGATGGTCAGAGTTATGAAAAAAGTGGGGTAGTTGTATCGGCAGTGAAAAAAGGCTAAGGGCAGAAGGTTAAAGATTATATGGGAGGAGGCTTAAGATTATATGGGAGGAGCTTACAGATTATGTGGGAGGAGGTTACAGATTATATGGGAGGAGGTTGCAGATTTTGTGGGAGGATATTAAAGATTATATGGGAGAAAGTTAAAGATTATATGGGAGGATGTTACAGATTATATGGGAGGAGCGCAAAGATTAAAGAGGAGCTTAAAGATTATATGGTAGGAGGTTAAAGTTTATGTGGAGGAGGTTAAATATTATATGGGAGGATGATACAGATTATATGGGAGGAGCCAGCGATTATATAGGAGTAGGTCGCAGATTATGTGGGAGGAGGTTAAAGATTATATGGGAGGAAGTAAGATTATATGGGAGGAGCGCAAAGAGGAGCTTAATGATTATATGGGATGAGGTTACAGATTATATGTTAGGAGGTTAAAGATTATATAGGAGAAGGTTAAAGATCATATGGGAGGATGTTACAGATTATATGGGAGAAGGTTAGAGATTATAATGGAGGAGATTACAGATTATATGGGAGGAGGTACAGATTCGTGGAGGTTAAAGAAAGAGGTTGAGGAAAGCAGATTTTGGCTTTTAGAATGACAAATTCTTCTGTTTAAATAAAAATAAATGATGTTGCAGGAACAAACGGTGCTGTTTCGTGTTTCGGACTTTTAGTTTCGCTACTGGGTGGATTATTTGTTGGTTTCTTTCACTACGTGACTGTGCTCTACACGGTTGATACAGCGATTTTAGGATTGGCTGCTCCTCAGTGGCCTATAATAATCGCCGGAGGAATCAGTGGACTGCTGGGAAGTATAGTTGATTCCATCCTCGGAGCCACACTTCAGTACTCTGGTAATTAAAATTAGACTTCTTTGCTTTAACAAAAATCTGTTATTATTCAATATCAGGGTTGCTAAATGACCTGAAAGACCGCGAAGACCTGAAAAAGTGATAGACTTTTTTAAAAAATGCCTGTAAAACCTGGAAAAGTCGTGGAATTTTCTAAAAGTGACTGTCATTTTTTTAGTCGCAACTGCTTCAAAGTTTTAATGATTATTATAATACTGTAGGGTAAACTTTTAATTTCTGAATTCATTAAGGATAAATTTTTCTTACTAAGAAATATAATATAATCGAGGGGTTGACCACTCTTGAAATCTGGTATATAAGTCTTCGAGAAATCTTTGAAATAACTGAAGTTTTTGTGAAGTCTTCCAAATCTTTGTGAAATCTTTCGAATTTTTTTGAAATTTTTGAAATATTTGACAAATTTGTGAAATCTACTGAAATCTTTTGAAATATTTTGGCAATATTTTTACAATCTTTAAAATCTTTGCGAAATCTTTGAAATCTACTGCAATATTTTGAAATTTATCTTTTTTTTCTATTGTTTTTAACAAACTTTCTCTATATTTCGTTTTATCTTTTAAAATTGAACTGAATTAATAGAACCCAAACATAAAATCAAGCTAACCTTGACTGAAAATTCCTCTTTTATATTTTTGGATCAGAATTTATCTCTTTTTGTTCAAAATTCTACTATTTTTCTCAGCATTCCTTTTTTTGGATATAAAATTTGTTAATTTTGGTTCAAAATTCATATTTCTTGATAGTAATGTCATCTTTCTTTGTTGAAAGTTCATCTTTATTTGGTAAAAAAATGTTCTTTAAAATTCAACCAATTCATTCAAAACTCATTTTTTTCGTTGAAAATTTGGCTGATTCCTTGAACTTTTTTTTTGATAGAAAATGGGTTCTTTTGGATTGAAAATTCACCCATTTGGTTGAAAATTCAATTATTTTTTTTTTGACAATTCGGCTCTTTTTCTTCAAAGTTCTGGATTAAAAACTTTACTTTTTTGTTAAAAATGTATTGCCTTTGATAAAATATCGCCTTTGCTTCAAAATTTTACTGCTGTGTTAAATTTGTTTAAAGAATATTTATGTCTTTGTTTGAATATTCAGTTATTAAGTAAAGTCTGAATCCTTAATTTTTTTTAGAGCGCTTCAAGTTAAAATATTTAAAGTCTGTGAAATTATTGAATTGAAAATTTTTTAAATCTTTCATAAATATAAAACATTTTGAAATTTTTGAAATATTCATTAAAACTTTGAAATCTTTGAAATCTTTGCTAAATATTTCAAATTTTGGTTAAAACGTTGAAATTGTTTAAAACTTCTGATATATTTGAAAATATTTTGCAATCATTGAAACCTTAGTAAAATCTTTAAAATGTTGCTAAATCTTCGAAATTGTCACAAATATTTTGGTTTCTTTGAAAAATCTTTGAAATATTTTAAACCATTCAAATTTTTGCTAAATCTTTTAAATCTTTACATATTTTGGAAACCTTCTGAAATATTAAAAAAAATTTTAATCCTTTAAATCTTTTGTGAAATCTGAGCTCTTGTAAATCTTTCAAATCTTTATTAATCTTTGAAATTGTAGGAAATATTTTAAATTTAAAAAAATGTTTGCGAAATCTTTGAAACCTTCTGAAATATGTTGAAATCTTCAAATCCTTTGGTAAATCTTTCATATCTTTCTGCGATCTTAGAAAAAATTTGCGATATATTTGAAAACTTCTGAAATATTTTGAAATCTTTTGAAATTTTTTGGAATTTGAAATCTTTAAAATGTTCAGAAATCTTTGAAACCATCTGAAATATTTTGAAATCTTTTGGAATCTTTGAAATCTTTCCACAACCTTCAAATTTTTTGCGAAATCTTTGAAACCTTCTAAAATTTTTTAAAATATTTTAAACTTTTTTTAAATCTATGAAATCTGTATGAAACCTTAGAAAATTTTTGCGAAATCTTATTAAATCTTTTGAAATCGTTTTGAAATCTTTAAAGTTTTACTTAATCTGTAAAATTTTTGAAAATGTTTAAAAATGGTTGTAAAATCTTTCAAATCGTTGCAAAAACTATGCAAATTTATTAAATCTTTTGAAATATTTCTGCAACCTTCAAAGTTTTTGTGAAATCTTTGAAATTATTATATCTTTGAAATCTGTCTGCAATCTTAGAAAATTTTTGATAAATTTTATGAAATCGTTCTAAAATCTTTAAAATTTTACTAAGTCTTTAAAATCTTTGGAAATCTTTTAAAGTTGTTGTAAAATCTTTCACATCTTTGCAAAAACTATGCATATTTCTGAAATATTTTGAAATATTTCTGCAACCTTAAAAATTTTTGCGAAATCTTTGCAGTCATTTGAAATCTATGAAATCTTTGAAATATTTTGGAATTTTTGGAAATCTCTGTTAAAACTTTCAAATCTGGGACTTCCGTTTCCGGTATGAAAGTGTAAAGTAGCGGGAATTGTGGTTGCTGAGAGTTTCGATAATTGTGGTG
>JAAAKG020139495.1:0-34692 GCA_010014905.2 Druon quercuslanigerum
ATACTTCTTGTAGTTTTTAGCAAAAAATATAAAAATATCTCGAGGATTTGTGATTTATAATGTTCAATTAGAAGAAGTTAAATTTTTAGTTAACAATATTATTTTTAACAAAAAAATTAACTTTAAAAAATAGTTACATTGTCAAACACAATGATAAATCATTTAAATAAAAATCTAAATATTTAATTGGAATAGTTAAATTCTTAACCAGAAATATGAATTTTTAACTGAAATGATGAATCTTTAACTAGAATAATTGATTTTTTGCCAAAAAGATAAATTTCTACCCAAAAAGATGATTTTTTATCTATAAATAATAATTTTTTCAACAGAAATTAATAAAAAAAATTTTAGTCAAAAAATGAAAGTTCAATCAAAAATATGAATTTTTTAGCTAAAATTAAGGAGTATAAAACTGTCATAACTTTCATCAACTTTCAACCAAATAATTTTATTTTCAACCTCAAAGACCTCAAAGATGAATTTTAAACGAAAAGGACGAATATCTAACTGGAATACTTGATTTTTTAACCAAAAAGAAGAATTTTTATACTTGAATTTTCAACAAAATAGTCGAATTCTTAATTGAAAAAGACCAGCGTGCATACAAGTTGTTTAACTTTAAAATAGAAATAATCAATTTTCAACTAAAAATGAAACAATTAATTTTTTTGGTAAAGAGATTAATTTTCATCGAAAATTATGAATTTTGAACTAAAATGATGAGTCTTCAACTGTTTCAGTTTGAATTTTACGCCAAAAAGATGAATTTTCTACAAAAAAAGACGAATTTTCGAACAATAACGTACAGTAACGAACGAACAGTAACAGTAACGAACAATATAAATAATTTATATTATAATTCAGAAATATTTCTTCTGTGAAATAATTTAAAAATCATTTTGTGTATTTACAAAATCAAAAATAGTATTCTGTCCTCAACAAATGAATTTTTTACATTAAATCTCAATTCAATTTCTGACATCGTAGTAATTTATTTAAATAAAAATTTCTATCCTTACATTAATTAAAATGAAATGTTAGTTTCTCCATTATTTCAAAAATCACAAATTTTTTCTCTATGTGGAGGCAAATACATTTTCTAACGGGAAGCAAAGTGATTTATATTATTAATTAATAATATTAATAATATTAATAAACATTAATAACAATAAAGTGCAAACACTCCAGATCACATTCACAGTTAGTTTTCAAATATATAATAGCATTATGCAAACTTTGTAAATTACAACTTTTTATACTGAGCTCAATGGTCTTAATTGTTGTAGCAACTATCTAACTTTATGTGATATAATGAAGACAAGTTTAAAACATTAGGCTCAATATTATATTGATTTTTATCAATAAATAACTACTGAGTAGTTTTGTCATGAGTTTGACATAATATGAGAACAAAAAAATAAAACTCCTTAATAAAAGGTGGCGAAATTTATAATGAAAATCTAATAGAAGATTGAAAATTCCACTATTTGTTAAAAAATGCATATTTTTGTCGAAAATTCTTCACTGTGATTAAACAATAATTTCTTTGGCTGAAAATTAGTTTCTGTTTAGTTAAAAATTACTTTTTGTGTCTGAAGAGGTAACTATTCCATTTTACTTAAAAATTTATATTTTCAGTTGAACATTAATTAATTTTGCTAAAAACTCGTTTTTTTGTTGTTTAAGTTTACTTTTCTAACTGCAATTAGAACTATTCGAGTTTTGTTATGTAAATTTATATTTTTAGGGGAAAATTTATATATTTTATTGAAACTGTATCTTTTTGGTAGAAAATTCATCATGTGGGTTTAAAATTGAATTATTTTGTTCAGAATTCATTTTTTGTACATTCTCATCCTAATGAGAAGGTGTCGGTTTCATGTAAAATTTTACTTTTTCGGCTTTCATCAAATCTCCCCGTTTTGAGACCCCCTGAGTCAGAAAAAATAATTTTTACGAAAGTGTTTGTCAGTATATCTGTCTGTCTGTAGTCTGTAGTTTGTAGTCTGTATTCTGTAGGCAGGATAACTTTCGAATTTAATTCTGCTTTGGCACACTTTTTCAGGGCCTGAAAAGAAAGAACTATTTCGTAAAGTTCAAGTTCAAGCTATGTTGAATGAAAATTCGAAAAGTGAGCACATTTTCAAAATATTTGAGACTATTTTTTTTCTAATTTAAGAATTCTACGTACGGCTATTTATAATTCTCGGAAACTCGAAAAATTTATCCTTGTGACTTTTTTCGATAAAATAAAAATTATCAAAAGTTAAAGCATTTTCAAAATCCAAAAAAAAAATGAAAATTGTAAGCCAAACAACGCATGACATTAAAAAAAATTAATAAAAGAAAAACGTTTATTTTGCACAGCTTGACAAGATTATCATGACAAATTTGTATGAAATAATTTGTATGACATTTTTTGTATGAAAAAAACTATTTTGTTGAAAATTCCCTTTTTTTAGTATTTATTTTTTAGATGAAACTTCATCTACTTTCCAGAAAATGAATTTTTTTGGTAGAAAATTAATCTTTTGGATTGAAAATTCAACTGAATATTTGGTTAAAAATTCATATTTTTGGTTGAAGATTCATCACTTTAGCTAAAAACTCATTTCTTAGGTTCAACATTTATCTTTTTGTTTTGAAAACTCAGCTAAAAAGTGTTTAAAACACGGGATTTGTTCAAGTAAAAGTGGTAGTCATAGTTTTTGAGAGTTTTTGAATATTTTTATGTAATTCGAAATATAACTTGGACTGTTCTGCGCTGCAGGGCTATTTGGAGAAATTTGGGTGTGGACACAAGGGTTAATTGAATAGTACGTCTTGCTAACAATTTTTCTAACTAATTTTTAAAACTCAATTTTTTAGTGATCCCACGCCAAAAATTGACGAGGTGATAAGCACGAAGTGGTCACCATTGTTACCTAATCAGAAAAATTATTTGGAAATTAATAATGAACTTTTATCAAGTGAAGATCCGGGAAAAGAGTCTTGGAATCTTTGGAAGCCCATACTACAAAGTACAAATTTAAATTACATGATGAACCTGATGACAAAATTCTTAAAGTAATTCAAAGTACACAAGGATTTTTCATCATTTAAAGGTATTTTTTATTAGTCTTTATTTTTTTATTCCTACTACAAAAAAATATACTTGTTTTGTTTTTAGATTTTAGAAATTCAAAAAACTTTTCTTATTAAAATAATATGTATGTCAAATTTTTTATATGCTCATTGAATTAAAAGGGCATTTTTAAGTTGTAGTTCTAAGATACTATGTAAAAAAGAGAAAAACTACCGTGTTTTTAGAAGAAGCTTACATTTAGGAGGAATTACTACAAAACCATCTTTAAGTCCTAGGTAGGGTGGTTTTTCGCCTGGAGCCAATTCAAAGGTGAATGTTTGTAGAAGGCAAGTGGTAAACAAAAGTAAACTATGTTTTGCTAAAACATCTCCTATGCACTTTCTACGACCTGGTAATCAAAGAACATGTATTTCAATATTTCGAATAATTATTCGCTTTTTTACAACATGAATAATGAGTCCAAATTATTTACTGAAAATTACCTGCACCAAAGGGCATGAGCCACTGGTCGTCTACAAATTCTCCCCTTTCATTGATAAATCTTTCAGGTCGAAATATTTTGGGATCTCCCCAATATTTCTCATCCATGTGAACACTGGCCAAATTCGCTGATAAAATATAATCCTTCTTGATGTCATATCCCAATAACGTAGAATCAGTAGTCGCTCGATGGTTAACAGTAACTGGTGCAATATTTACAATTCTTAAAACTTCAGCAATAGTTGCATTCGTGTATGATAACCTTTAGAAATAAACAAAGTATATATTTTCTAATTTTATATTTCGTTATCGGGGCCACTAAAAAACCACGTCACGCTATTTTGAGCATACTATTTAACGATTTTAATATACTTCACAGCCGAAAATGCCCAGAAAAAATTGATTAATTTATCAATCGGTTGAATTTTCAACACAAAAAATTTTCGTTTACAAACAAAAAGATAATTTTAAACCAAACAGTTGAATTCCCAAATAATTTTCCCAAATAATGTTCTAAAAACGTTTCATGCTCGAAATATGTCTTTAAAATGTTTCTGGAACATTTCATGCTAATGATGTTCTTAAACGTTTGTGCCCATTGGGTTTTTTTTAAAAACAGTATAATTTTTAAGACAAAAAGATGAATTTTCTACAAAATAATCCAATTTTTAATCCAAAAATGTGAATTTTCATCAAAAAAGTTAAATTTCAATTAAATATTTGAATTGTGAAATAAAAGTTCTCAATTTTAATCCATACATTGAATATTTAAAATGTTATCGAAAAAAATAATAATTTTAAACAAAAAATACGAATTTTTTAACAAAGCATTGACGTTTCAACCAGGAAAGATTTTTAAATCAAGAGTAAAAAAATAACATTAAAATCGATTAATTTTTAAACCAAAAAGTTAAGTGGTGTAGCATGCAAAATTTTTAATACAAAAGTATGAATTTTCAACCACAAAGTAAATTTTCTACCGGATCGTTAAATTTTCTTCGAGAATGAGGGAATTTTTGACACAAAAAGAAGAATTTCCCACGAAACAGTTCAATTTTTAAGAAAAAAAAGACTTCTACAAAACATTTCAATTTTCAATTCGAAAGTATGAATTTACAACAGAAGTATCAGTTTTAAACTAAACATGGAATGGTTAATTTTTTATTGAAAAAAATTAATATTCAATTTTAAAAAACTCAATTTAACTCAGTTCGCATTAAGGTGAAGAAACGAGAAAAAATAAAAGTTTCTGAAGAAGGGGGAAAGATTAATTTAAAAAAAAAAACGGGGAATAGGGGAAAGAGTGTGAAGTCTATACTTAGATGTTTTACTTTAAAAATAAAATCACTAATTTTCATTTTTTCAAGGTAGTGTAACGTATTTTTCGAACGGCCCCTTACGTGTTATCAAATGTATGTACTCACTTGCCTTTAGAGTCAAGAGAAGGGAATGAATCTTTCCCAATCACCTCATCAATTTCCTGATGTAACTTTTTTTGCACATCTTTTCTTATTGTGATATAAAGAATAATAAATCCAAAGCTATTATTGGTTGTTTCCACTCCAGCCGCAAAAAAATCTTTCATAAGGGCCACTAGTTCTTCCTCTTTAAAGCACAACTTTAATTATTTTTTTATTCAAATATTCATAGTAGCAGTTTTTTAAGTTTTAGCTCTAATTATAGTAAATACCATTTAAAACAGATGTATATTTATTTTTTTGTTTATCAATTTCCCCGAGATACGAGTCAATCAGATCTCTGGAAACACCATCGATTCTTGTCATTTTGTGTTTTAGAATTTCGTCCTGAAAATTATCACCATGCAATTTGATACTTTATTCATAATAATTTTCTTCATTCTTACCAAAAAATATATCCAAATACGTGAATGTCGCTCTATGAATTCTGAATAGCCACTATATCCTGGAATAATGTATCTTAAAAAGGGCAAATAGTCCAAACAGAACCATGTTAAGCTACTCTGTTTAGTATTATTATTTAGCATTTCCAGAACATCACGAACTTTCGAATCCTCCTCACTAAATCTTTTTATTTAAAATAAATAATTGGTTTGATTAATTTTAAATTTATTTTACTTCATAAAAAACATAATATGAAAACTATACTTAGAGCCTGCTATAAAGGACCAGGTATTGTTCAAAATAGCAATAGAAGAAATGTGAGTAAAATCTTCAATTAGACCATCTTTTGCTTTCTTTTTAATTGTTTGTATCAACGAAAAAGCATTTTCCAAAATTATGTCTTCCATTGTCTTTTTTCCGAAACCCAGTTCCTTCAAGTGCTTTAGAGCAAACCTAGAAAAATTGGTTCATAATATAATCATGTTCTTAACTATTAAATAATAATATTAAATATACCTTCTATTATTTTCACAAACACGTCCATCGTTAAAAATAATTCCCCTTCTCTCACCCATCGTTCTGAATCTATAAGAAAAACTATCTGGTCTACCATCAAATTCTCGATGGCGTAACATTTCTGAAACTGCCTCCCTTCCAGAAACAACAATAAATGTATTCATTGGTCCCAAACGCAATCCGACAATTGGCCCATAAATTTCAGCTAATTCAGAAAAAACTCCGGCGAAAAATCCATTTTTTTTAAGAAGAATTAATAAATCTAAAATATTGCCTAAAATGGGCAAACCTCTTGGTCCTGGAAAATTATAGAATATTTATTAAGCATAAACTGCAGAATTTAAATTTGATAGGTAAAAAAGTTTCAGTGAACAGTGCCATTGTCGGATAATTAGTATCAAATTGTCAATTTGTAATGTTTTTTTTCCGAAATCTAAAAAATTTCCAGTGCAATACATTTAGAACTGGTGCTTTTTGTAGGCTGGAATTTTAAATTTACACTTTTTGATTGCCCCAAATTTAGAATTTTGAGTATTTCAGAACCAAAACTTTTATATCCAGCGCTTTGATTGCAAAATTCGCCATTTTTTAAAATGATCAAATATATTCATATTTAGCTCTAGAAGCTTATGGTATTTAACGTGCTAAAAGCCTCAAGACAGGAAAAAACAGTTTTTCTATGCTTTTATGAATTAAAATAATGCTAAGTATTTAGTGGACACAAACGTTAAAGAACATCAGCAGACATTATTTTGTCTGACTTAGGATAGTTCTTAGAACGTTCAAATAACGTCTTTTGACTTGTATGTCCAAGAAACGTTTTTAGGACGTTCAAATTACTTTCTTAAATTTCGGGCCCCTGCGTAGGATGCCATTTTAAATTTAAAAAAAAATGTATGAAAAAGGTTAAAAAATACCAAAAAATTTATTTTACCAATGCTTTTTGCAACAAAAGTTTTTCTTACTATCTCTCCTTGCCAATTTTTGAAAACTGGTTGAATTTCGCAAGGGCTTACTTGGGGAAAAATATTCTTCAAAACTCTACTGTATCTAATTTTGAAGGTAGATTTTTGTATGGCTCGAATCGTTAAAGAAATTTTTGTAAAGAAAGAGCTCTCATTTAAATTCAACAATAATTTTAAAACTGACAATAATGATTGTCAGTTTCAGTTAGAACAAATTAAATTACCAGACATATTTTTAAAAAAATTCGTTCCTGTAAAAGTGTAACTTTTTTTATCAAAAATGTTTTTTTTTTTCTTCTATAACACATAGAACTCTTTTTTCCTAGAGACCGGATTTTCGGCACAACATCAACTACCTTAATGCTGAAGTTATTTAAGTTTGTAGGCCTAAAAATAATTTTTCTATCATCAAAGTTCAACGGCTTCAATTACGAATTTATTAAATTTTCAAGATTTTATTTCAAAAATTTATAATTATACACGATTTACATTTCAAATGTTGTAATTTGAAAATTGCGAAATTATTTAGGCTCTGAATTTGAGATTTTACAATTTTGAACCAATTTAATTTCAAACCATACTATTCTGGACGTTTAAATTGATCATGGTTCAAATATTAAGGCTTTTATTTTGCATGGGATTACACGAGATTTTACAAAATTACATTGGATTACAAAAGTTTACACTCATTTAAATTTAAAGAACACAATTAAAAAAAGTAAACGTTTTTTCTAAAATTTTGAACCACGATTTGTCATGGTTCGTAAAAACGATGAGCAATCTTCACAACGGTGATGTTTCAATTACATTGCTGAATTTTCTACTAAAAAAGCGAATCCTCAACGAAATACATTTAGTTTGAATCAAATAGTTGAATTTTCAACCAAAAAGATTGATTTTCTATACAAAAAATGTCACGAACAAAAATAAATTTGTTATCTAATAGTTTTATTTTTATCAAAAGAGAGGAACTTACAACAAATTACATAAATTTGGAACCAAATAGTTTCATTTTTGAACTAAATGAAATCACTTTTAACATAGAATGATATAGCTGCATTTTTATTAGAACAAATTAATTTTTGATCAAGAAAAGACGAATTTTGTACCCAACAGTTGATTTTCTTACCAAACAGTTGAACTTTCTACTAAACTGTTCAATTTTCAGTCAAGGAGACGAGTTTAAACAAAAAATTTTAATTAACAATTTAAAAAACAGTAATTTTAAACAAAAAAAACGAATTTTCAACCAAGTAGTTTAATTTTCGACATAAAAAGCCAAGCAGTTGCATTTTTAACCAAAAAACTGATCGTCTAAAAAAAAAAAGGATTTAAAAAAAAATACATCAATTATCAAGCAAACAGATAAATTTTCTATCAAGAGGACTACTTTTCTACTAAATAGAACATACATTCCCGAACTAAAGAAAAAATATATTTCATCAAAAATAAAATAGTTAAATTTCGAGTTGAAAATGTAATAGTTGATATTTCAACCAAGAAAAAAATCGCATTTTTAACAAACAATAAATTAAGTATTTTGTTAATTCAACCTAAATGTATTTGATTCAACCAATTTGCAACATAGCATTTTTTTCTATAGAAGTAAAAATTTTTTTCTGAGTGATACAAAGTAAAACTTGTTTTATTTCAAACTATTGTTAGCAACTTAATTTATGAAGTTTCTGCGTGCCAGATAAAAAATTCTTTAATCAATAGGTAAGTCCATTTTAAATAAATTTTAAATTATTTACATTTTATACATTTAAAATTAAACGTCAAAATTTGAATTTGTTTTAAATAGTTTACTTTTTTAATTCAGTTTCAAATACTGCAAACTTCCTATTTTCCCGTATTGAAGATAATGGAAATTTATTGTTAATATTTTAGTGGCTACTTCTACAAATCGTCGTGGTTTTTTAGTATTCAGTTCAATTACATAATAATAATTTACATACCTGGAGGGAAGTTTGAATCATGACGTAGAGAAAAACAAATTAGTCCAATAATTAATAATAAACAACACACAATAAGAAACAACATTTGAAGAAAAAGGTGAGAAAATTCAAAGTTAAAATAAAATAAGTTACTATTAGAAATATTCAAACAATTTGTAAAAAATAAATTTATATATTTAATAATCTTTTATTTTCTGAAGATTTATAGAAAATTCCGATATCTTCGATGTCTGCTGAATATCTAATGTACATTGCTTGAGATCAGTGAATTCAAGTCGATTACCATGGTATAATTTTTTAATAACAAAATCAGGTTACAAAGTGAAAGTTCGATATCTGATGAAGAGAAATTTAAATTGAGCTGCAGAATCGAATGTGGAACATAAAATTATTTTGCCAGGAATGGGAAGACCCCTAGAGGCTTTCTAAACAAATTTCGAATTTTAATTTTTAATAGTCTTACTTTTAAAGTTATCGGAAGTTATCCGATTTTGATCGTTCTGATAAAAATAATTCAAGTACATATAAAAAGATGAGGTCCGTTGAGCTTGCAGGACCACATACAGTAAAAAATGATTAAAGCAATATTTATTTGCACAATAATTTAGGGCTCATTTAATGCCCTCTTGTCGAATTTCATGATTCGTATTTTTTAAAAAAAGTTTGGTCCTACTAGGTTAAAGCTAGGCTACTAGGGCCACAGGTTTTTTTTGAATGTTCGGAGCATCAAATTTGACAATAGGGAATAAAATAAGCCCTAAATTAATTCTAAATTATTGTGCAAAGAAATATTGGTAAATCCTTTTTTTTATATGTGTGGTCCTGCTCGGACCACTGTGCTGTGTGGTCCTTGATCACTTATGCGTGATCAAACAGTAGCATAGCGATAAAGTGCTATATCATAACGGCCTAATTGAATTGGATAGCTGCATCGTGTTGCGTCACCTTGCGCCAGTTCAAATACCTCAATTATTAAGGCATTAAATATTACTGAAATTGCAATTAACCCTTTGACGAATATTATAATATAAAAAACCTTCCTTTTTGCAATTTCTGCAGTGCATACAATTTTTAATTTTTCTTCAGATACGAAAAAATATTATTATTTTCCCCAGTAAAATTCCGATTTCGTAAGCTGGTTTGCAGGCTAAGGCTAAGCAACTTTTTCTTTTCTGATGAAATGAAAATAAAAATAAAAGTCAGATTTTATCATTTTACTTCTTTTTAGTTTTTTCTACTCTAAAACAGTTATCAGATACACAAAGTCGTTTCTTATAAAAAAAACTCGCTGTAAATTAGATCTCGAGTGTTTCCACTTTGTTTGAATTTATTATTATATGGTCATCATTTCACGAGTACTTTGCTTTGCGTAAGCAAAATGTATTTTTGCATCCTCATAGACTCACAGAGGAAGCATTAGTGATTTTCTGAATAATAGACAAATTAAAGTTTTCATATTGATCAATGTAAAAATATAAATGTACAAAAACAATTCGTAAAAAATACATTGACAAATCAGAGAATTCCAATCTTGTATTTGAAATGGTAATTTTTCTGTTCTATCACACCCTATCCCTATTTCGTGATTTATGAAATTCCTTGAATCCCAATAATTCTATGGATTTCGTTAATCCCATAAATTTCATAAATTTCGAGAATTCTTTCAATTCCATGAATTCCGCGGATTCCGTGAATTGTGTGATTTCTAAATTCCAGCGTTTATAAGTCGAAAATTGTGCACAAGGAAACTTAAGGAATTAAAGGAATTTACAGCATTCTCGGAATTCACGAAATTCATGATATATAGATAATTCATGGAATTCACAAAAATGATGGAATTGACGGAATTCATGGGATACACGGAATTAAGCAAATTCATGAAATGCACGGAATTCATGGAATTGAAAGAATTCCGGAAAGCGCAATTCATTAAATCCACAGAAATAGTGGAATTCATGGAATTCGCTTAAAATCACGGAATTCATGAAATACGCGGAATTCACAGAATGCACGAAATTTATGAAATTCATGGAACTCACGGAGTCCGTAGAATTAATGGCATTCAAAGAATTCACTAAAATGACGGAATTAATTGAAATGATAGAATTCATGGAATTCAAGGAATATATAGAATCGCAAGAATTCGCGGAATTCATATAATTCAATGAATTCATGAAATTCGCGGAATTCATGGAATGCATGGACTTCAAGTAATAATACAATTCAAGGAATTTACGGAATTGATGCAATTCCCGGAAATCGTGGAATGCGCGGAGTTTTTGGAATTCCTGGAATGCATAGAGTTCACTAAATTCAATTAATTCACGGAATACTAGAATTCAAGGAAATCATGGAATTGTTGGGATTCACTAATTTATAGAATTCAAAGAATTCATGGAACTCAAGGAATTCATGGATCTCAAGGAATTCAAGAAATGCACGGAATTCGTGGAATTCACGAAATTTATGAAAATAAAGGAATTCACGGAAATCGTTGAATTCCACAAAATAATTATCATTACTAAACACTTCTATAGTGGGCTAATTAAGGGCTTAAAAAACTTCGATATTAAACAGTTGCGAAATGTTCGGCTACTTGTAAGAAAGAGAGACAGAGAGATATCCCTTCGTACAGTGGATTGGTCGGTCGTTTTGTCAATTCACACTCGTCCCAAAAAGAATTTTCACTTCAATAAGAAGTTTCACCTTTCATTTGAGTGACAAAAATCTTACATTTGAACTCGTCCAAACAACAAAAATGCTAAAAAGTAAAACCTGTTCTCTTCAAATGAAAAAGAAGAAAAATCATTCCCTTTAACACAATGAAATTTTTAAAAATTAAACATTATGCTCAATGAAAATAAAAAAAGGCCCTCTTCCAATTCCGAAAAAAATCAAATACTAAAATTTCTTCCGATTCTATTAAGGAAGTGTCTACATGTTATGAAAATCTGGATAATTGTACCGAAATTTCGGCACAAATAGCCTTTTTACCAACTCTATTTATACCAGAAAAATCTAGCTATTTGTATGAAAAAACCTGCATATTCGTACCGAATTTTCGGTACTTGCAGCCACAGTTTTCTTATAAAATAATATCGTTTTTTAACACATACTTACTGTTAAGTTAAATTATTTTAATTTAAAATTGTTTAAAATCAATAATCAGTCAATTCTTATGTGTACATAGAAATTCAACACTTTCACTCACAAATTAAACTTTTTTAATCAAATAAATTAAATTGTACTGTTTAAAGCTGAAATGTAGCACTCGGAAATTTTTGCAATTCGAGGTTTTTTACTGAATGGTTATTTTTTTAATTAAAATTTTTCTAATTGAATGGGTTAAAGATGGTGTTTTTAACAGATTCAGAATCATCTTATAAATTCTGTCATTGTTCAACTTTTAACACAACTTTTAAGTTTTCAAAACTGCATAGATTTTTTTTCGCAGACAATTTGTGAAATTCGTAGCAAAAATAAATCTACTTTCATTTCTTGGTTTTCCCATTCACGAAAAATTTCCGATCAATTCTCGGTTTCCCGAGCCGGTGACCGCCCTCAGTATTTTAGCACCTATACATTATTAGACAGTCTTAAAGATTATATCATTTTTAAATCATAGAACTCTTATCAGTTTTAAATACAAATATTTTTAGCTTGAATAATTTTAAATGAAAGACATTACATTTTTAAACACCTTAAATGATTAAAAAAACATAATTAGGAAATGGAATAACGACTGATTGATTAATAGAAACTTTTCAAGAATGATACATAAACTGAAATTAGAAACACCTATAACTGTGTAGACAATGCAGAATTTAAACGATTAAAAATTAAACAATTCAAGGTTCTAAGTTTACCAATTTCTTAATAAAAAATGATGCAGTTTCCAGCTTACTTTGGCATTCTTTAGTTTACAACGTTTCACACTTAATGCTGTTCAATATTATATGCAAAAATTTAATTAAATTCTTATTGTGTTTTTAGTCTTCTTATATTAATGCTTTGTTCACTTTAACTAATGAAGTTTAATGATTTAGGGATCTTCCGGCAACAATGAAAGTCGTTAGCTGCAGTATGCGTTCTTATGTGACCCAAAGAAAAAAATTATTCCGTAAAGCTTGGTTGAAATACATGTTTAATAAATTTATGAAGTTCATAATCTTGCACATTTCGTAAACTTTCGTTATGCGCTAAAAAATGATTTGGAAATTTATTCTAAATATAAATGAATGTAATTTCCCGTGTTTTTATTAATTCAAATTAAATTGTAAATTCTTGGAAGCAAAAGCTACTACATTTTGTGATTTTAAATATATTCTTGATTGTTTAAATCAGAAATATAAGTTTAATTGCGAATTTAGTTTTAAGATTTAGCATGGTTTATAGTATTGTCAAGTGAGAGCTTGCTACTTTCGCTTCCAAGCGTTACGGAATAATTTTTTTTTCTTTGGGTCGCATAAGAACGCATATTGCAGCTAACAAGTTTCAGTGTCGTCCGAAGATCCCTAAAACGTTAAACTTCATTAGTGAGTGAACAAAACATTATTTTAAGAAGACTACAAATATAATAGGAATACTGTGTTGAAAAATAAGTATGAACAAAGTGGAATGTCATGTGTACAAAATTAATGGGAAAATGTTATCGGTTACTTGCCCGATTTTTTTGTAAACCTAAATAACATTTGTAGACAAAAAAACATTCTTGAAGATGAAAAATGCAGAAAAAATGGAAAAAACATATGTATCCAAAGGAGGAACATTTCTTCAGTATGCAGCTGCCATAAGTGGTGAGACAATTATTTCTGTAAGACTGATTATTATTTTTATTAATTATTTCACTAACTTAGAATCTAATTACAATATAATAACTATTTTTTCCAAGGAAATAATTACTACTTTTATTTAAAACTGTGTGGCCAAAAGTAGATTGTATTTTTTTAACGAAATTAAATATATTTTTTCTCCTTCTAAAAAATGGCAGATTTTGTTCATTTATTTACAAATGAATGCCTTCAAAGTTAATAAATAATTAATAAATAATGAAGTCTTATCTCGTCTGATGTACAGGAACTTCTCTAAATATCGAAACTTCGATCAACTGTCATGTAAATGTAAAAATGGGCATTAGCGAATAATCGACTTATGTTTCATCAATTTTTATTTAGAAAGCGAATTAATACTTTTGCACTATTTTGCTTGTCGATATTATACTAAAAATGGTACATATTGTTATAATTACTATTACATACTGATAAATTCTTTACGTTTAAAAAGAATTTTGACAGAAAATATTTGATACAAAGTACAATATCTTTTTATATCGCAGACAAAGTAGATAAACAATAAGAAAATCGTCAACTAAAAAACGCAATTCGGTTAAAATATATATTTTTCTGTGTGGTAATATAAAAAATAATGAAAATTCTTTATTTAATTCTGATCTTCAGATTGAGAGTAAATCTCCACATAATCAAACCAGATTTTGGTACTAGCCAGAACTTTACATTTTTCAGAAATTTTAAAAAGTAATGGTAACGTTAACGCGTTACAAATTTTGGATAAATTTATTATACCTCATGATAATCAAGCAGGAGAAGAAAAACCAAAAGTTTTACCAAAAAATTCGAATAGTTTCGAAACATTCTTTTGAAAAAGAAGAAAACACCTCGAAATATTTTTTAATCACAGAATATTTGCTACTTCCAATTACATTAAAAATGTCAACAAAATTATTCGTGCTAATAATTTTTTATTTTTGTTTTGTTTTCACAAAGTTACGGATATTACCCGTAACTTCCTGGAAAATATTCTGTCAGATATTATTTGAATTTACTCGTATATTTTTCAAAATTCAGAAATATTGACTTTAAAATTCTACAGCTTTTGACCTAATTTGGATATTATGAATTATGTTTTTGGATTCTAGTGAGTTTTACCGTCTAATTTTGCAATCCATCCAATTTTGTTCAATGATCAAAATGAACAACATGGCGTCGATTTGTTATAATTATATAAAAAGTCGATTTTTGTTTTAAAAAACCTACACTTATATTATTTGCAATTTCTGTGTGACCTTCTATAATAAAAAGAACCTTTACGTTTTATGCGGGAGTGATTTTTGTGAACAAAAAATTTCATAAAATTCAATCATCGTATTTTTCTCGGAAACAACGAAAGTTACGTACAAACAAATTTTGACAAGAAAAGTTAGGACGTCTAAAAGTTTTACGAAATATATCTATCGCTCTTTTATGATGCCGTGGATCGTTTGCAACAAAAATCCTCAAATTATATTTTCTGAAGAAAAAAAACTCCTGAATTAAAAAATGATTTAGTCCGCATAAAAAAATAGGATGCGTTCCTTACACAGAAACTTTAAAGAGATATTGCAAAAAATAAAAAGGGTGGGATGCAGAAAATTTTTTGAAACCCCCACCATTTTATTTTCTCAATATTAAAAAAAACTTCGGAATTAGATAAAAAAATATAGAATTGTAAAGACAAAATGTGTGATTTTGTGAAAAATGGATATCAAGATTCAAATATCCGTAACTTTGAGGGAAATTTTTTGTTTTCAAATTGTAAATATATGTGTTAGCTATTATTCTCTACAAAATAAAGTATTTGTCGCTGATAGATTCTGCATGTAAAATAAAAACAGTTTGTGGATTATTAATGTCAAATTTATTATCAAATTACATCAATTGAAATATAATTTTGAAGAATGAAAACACATTTAAACAAAAAACTAACAACCGATCTAAAGGTTTTTGGAATTTAATATGACGTATTCAAAATTGTTTTAAAAAAAAAGTAACGCCAAGGTAACACGTTACTTTTTCAGTAACGGTAACGCATGTTTTTTTAAAAATTAACGGTAAGGTTAACGCGTTACTTTCGACTGGTAACGACTGTTAACTGGTAATTTTAAATTTCAAATTTCAAAATAATATACTTATTTACGAAAATTGAAAGAAATTTTTGGATAGCCAACAATGAAAAATAATTTTAAAATTAGGTCAAAGCAGCCACGCAGGGATGACCACTTTACAGAAGATAATCATAAATTTCAAATACTAATTAATATAAAATAATTAATCTGATGTAATTTATAGTTAAGGCATAAAACGTGGTAATATATTAAAGTTAGAATACATTATTTTTTTAATATTTTTGCTTATAATTAATAATTATCTATTGTAGGGTCATTATCTACTCTCTCCCCGTCTCCACTGTCTCCCCGATTTTACTGGGTACTGACCCCCTGAATATATCCTCAGGTAAAATATTTTCCATTGAGGTCAAGGTCATTCTTGAAGTAGCTTTTAATTAGTAATTTAATTGTGACTTTTAATTTGAGCTTGAGGATGACCTTAAAAGTCACTTCAAGGTCAACTTAAAAAAAAGGAAACCCCCCTTTTTCACATTTAAATCGATAGAGCGGGAAATTTCACATTCAAATATGTATTAGGATCATATGTTTAATTTTATCTTAAAGGTCATATCAATGGAAGTTATTTCTTTCAACAAGGCACAATCAGTAGTGACCTTGATTCTGACCATTAAGGTCCTGTCTGATAAAAATTAGATTTACTTTCAGCGCTGCCCAGGAATGACGACGTGGACACAGTATATTCTATTCCCATTGGGGTGCTTATTTATCGTGAGTCCTCTTGTCTCTCAAGTTTCGGGGTTTCGACCTTGTTTAAGTTTTAATGACCTTAGAGTGACCTTCCAGGTCAAATTGAACTTATGACTTTAAAACATATTTGAACGCCGAATTTCCCGCTTTATCGATTTCCGATGACTAAAATGGGGTTTTTATTTTTTCAGTTGACCTTGAAACGACCTTTAAGTTCATAATCAAGGTCAAATTAAAGGTCACCATTGAATACGCCTTATTGAAACGAATAACTTCAATTCATATAACATTTTGTCTAAAGCTGCTGCTCGCAAAAGTCAAACCCTGTTAAAGCTTTAATGGCCTTGGAGTGACTTTCAAGGTCAAATTAAACATATTACTTTAATACATATTTGAACATGAAATTACTCACTCTATCGATTTCCGATGTCAAAAGCGGAGGTTTCCATTTTAAAAAAAAGTTGATCTTGAAATGACCTTTCAGGTAATTCTCAAGGTCAAATTAAAGGTCATAATTGAATTCCTCGTTACACAACCTTGACCTCAATGAAAAATATTGCACATAAGGAAATATTTAGGGGTCCGTAAGTTTTAGTGCACCCTGTATATACGTCTGCAGGGTACCTCTTTGACTTTGACAACAGCGCCACCTGACACGCGAACTATTGGGTATCTCAAAGCCTTTATCTCCTTCGTACAATTTCGGGACTCGCCAAATCATAAACAATCACGGCCGTATGAACCATATATGTTGTAGTTTCGCCTAAAAATTTTTTTTGTGTATTTTGGCCATTTTGGTTTTATAATGTCATAATGATCATTGAAATGTTTTTGCTCGAAAATCAAACTTTATAAAAGTACTGATTTTTAAGTATATACGTGCAAATATCAGAGTGGCTATTTTAATAAAAGAAAAAAATTACCGGTCATTTCCCGTGCCTTTCTCGGTTCGCAAACTTTTTACGACTAATAAAATGTTAAAAATCCGAACTCTAAGTCTAAGCATTTTTCCATTTAAAGTAATAAAAAACAAACTAAAAATTAAAGCACTCAAAATGGAACTCTTGAATTTTAAACTTTCTAAATTGAAGTTTTAAAATTGTTTTACTAAAAAAATTGCATTCGAATGCTCAATAATTTAAACATATAAAATGGAAAGTGGTAAGACTTTCCAATTGAACAAGTTAAAATGAAATGCAGATAAACTGCTTGAGAATTTTTAACTTTTATAAATTGTAGATTTTAAAATTGTTTAATTTTATTATTTTCAGCAGTTTTAAGCTGGAAACATTGAAAATTAAAAAATAAATTTTTTTTAACTGAACACTTTGTAAAGTAGTAGTTAATTTATTTTTATTTCAAACAGTTAAAACATGCTTGGAAAGCTTTAAAATTTTGTTTTTACATCTTGAGAAATCTAGAAGTTGTTTTTAATTTTTTCCAATTTAAAATTATTTTTGACGTTTTTTCAGAACTTCTAAAGATTTATTTAAGTAATCAATAATTACAAATACATGTTTTTTATCAAAAAATGTCCCCCTCGAACGCTTTTAATTTTTAATTGTTTAAGTCTTCAAGTCTGCATTTTGAAATTTTTTAAATTAAAAATTTCAGCTTAAAAATAAAAATAAAGTAAATAATTTTATAATTTAAAAAGATGAAAATTCAACTCACTATTTTAAAAGCTTTTAAAATCGACCTTGGACATATTTTTCTTCTAAATATTTGTAAATTTTCCGGTCAAAAAATAAATTCTGCAAAATAGACTGTTTTGAGGACCCTGACTTCACTTCGTCACTCTCTCGCCCCCTTGGACCACTATGTCCTTTATAACGGAAATTTTTCTTGCGGGACTTCAGTGTAATTTTCAATGAAAATTTTCATCGCTTCTATAAAACTAATTTTTTTCATGATTATAGCAAATTAAGGCTTAGCCTAACCTTTCCGGAAAACACTAATAACATAAGATACTGATAAAAGAAGTTTATAAAACACATGCTCGTCAAAAAAGTACCTTTTATCCCCCTTGGCACATAATTTACTATTTTAATACTAATTAAAACTAGATTATTTTATAAATTAATTAAATTTTTTACAGCCTCCCTGACGATGGCTGGAACAGCAACTTGCATTGCTTGGTCAACAGCAGCCATCCCTCATCTCAAGAGTGAAAAATCTAAAATTCCCATATCAGACATCCAAGGATCCCTCATAGCATCATTAAATTATGTCGGAATGATAGTGGGTTTTGCAGCCAGTCCTTTTCTGATGGACCGACTGGGTAGAAAATATAGTCTTCTTTTAGTGGGATTATCTCAAATAGTTGGTTGGACTCTAATAAACCTCTCCAAATCAGTCCATGGTCTCTACATTGCCCGAATCATATCTGGAATCAGCGACTTCAGTTTCATCGTCACCATGATTTACGCAGGAGAAATAGCCGACAAAAAAATCAGAGGAACTCTCTCTTCCATCCAGGTCTTATCTTTCTCTCTGGGAATTTTTTACATGATAACAATCGGTGCTTTTCTTCCCTATGAAACAATGAACAAATTGGGATTTATCATCCCCTCAATTTTTCTTCTAACAATTTTATTTATACCAGAAACTCCATATTTTTATCTGATCCAAGGCCGACATGAAGAGGCTTTGAAAACTCTAATGAAGTTGAGAAATACCAGTAATGAAGAAGATCTAAAACTTGATTGGGATAGAATGACAAAAGCTGTCTTGGAAAGCCAACAGAATAAAAAAAGCAGTTTTCGAGAACTTTACAGCGTCAGGGGTAGTCGCCGAAGTTTGATGGCTTTAATGTGTCTGAAGATAACAAAACAGCTTTCAGGAATTACAGCTATTGTTGTGTATGGTCAAGAAATTTTAAACCAATCGGGATTTTCTTTGGGATCAGAATATTCGATAGTGATCTTAACAGCAGGAAAAGTAATTGCTGGATTAATAGCAACGAGTTTGATAGACATTCTTGGGAGGAAGAGTATTCTTCTTTTTTCTGCATTAGGAACTTCATTGGCATTAACTGCCGTTGGAGTCTTTTTTTTCTTCAAAATGTACCTGGAAATTGATGTAAGCTCTATTACTTGGCTACCATTTGCAGGTCTAATGACACATGTGATTACATTTAGTATAGGATTGGCTCATGTTCCGGCTGTATTCGTCGGAGAAGTTTTTTCAATAAAGGTTAAAGTTGTAGCGGCTGCGATTGCCTTGACTGCAGAAGCATTGGTTGGATTTATTGTAATTCTTGGATTCGCACCAATGAGTAAAATTATTGGAATTTATGGGACTTTCTGGTTTTTTGCTATTATGTGTATTTTGGGCCCTATCGTCAGTAATTGTATTGTGCCTGAAACCAAGGGAAAATATCTAGAAGACATACAAGCTACGTTAAACATCAAGAACAAGAAAAATCCAAACGAGACTGTTTCGAAACCTTTATTGGTGTAATGTAACATTTAGGAAACTTTTTTTTACGATAAACATTAAAAATATTGAATATTTTTACACGAATCTTATGAAATACCTGATTATAAAATTATTGTAAACTAGAAAAAAAATTTATGTTATAAAAAATATAAAAACATAAAAGAAAAAGATTTCAAAGTTATTCAGTTATTATGTTTTTGTATTTTATCATTAAATTTTACGACGAAGTTGTAAGCTGAGAAATATTATTATTTAACATATTAACTACCTTTATCTTCTTTTTTATATCAAGTTCTCTATTCAAATAATTTTACAATTATCGATTTTGATGCATACCCGAATTCAAGAATTCAAAAGAACGTCAAAGAATTCATGAAGTTCAAACAATTTTAAAGAATTCCAAGGAATTCGAGGTGAATTTAAAATACTATAAGTCAATTCGATATAATTCAATTAAATAATAGGGGCTTTTAACAATTCACCTAGCGTATCACGCAAGTGAACAATTGGATATCTGTCGAACGCTACGAGTGATGTACGATATTTACCTCTCCAAAAAGTTTCTACCCCGTTGGGTTTTGCTGGATTTTTTTATTGATTCACGATAGTGAATCTGCTACCAAATGAACTTTCATCCAGAAAAGACTTTATTTAATTTTTTCAACCCCAAAATATAAGTTTTAAACAAAAAATAAATGTTCTAGGAAATAGTTCAATTTTCAGCAAAATAACCGAATTTTTAACTAAAAAGTATGACTTTTTAATAAAATAATTTAATTCTCAACCAAATAGTTTCATTTTTATCCAAGAAAGATCAAATTGATCTTGACACAAATGAATTTACAAAAAAAAAAATTTTTAAGTTGAATTTTCAGTTGGAAAAGATTTCAAATCTCTTTTCAACACCAAAATATTAAATTTAAACAAAAAGTACATTTTTGATAAAATATTTAAATTTTTATCAAAACGACAGAATTTTCAACCAAAAAGTATGACTTTCCAACAAAATTGTTGAACCTTCAACCAAATAGTTACGTTTTTATCCAAGCAACAGCTAATTTCTGCTAAAGCAGGTAAATTTTGAAATCAAAAAGACAAATTTTCAAAAAAAGAGTTGAATTTTTATCCAAAAGGATCTCAATTGACTTTTCAACGCAAAAATAGGAATTTTAAACAAAAAGTAAATTTTCTGGGCAATAGTTTCACTTTAACAGTTGCATTTTTCCCCAAAAAGATGCCATATTTATACCGAAAAAGATAAGTTTTTAAATCAAAAATATAGATTTACAGAAAAAAAGTTTTTATCCAAAAAAGGTTTCTGTTGTAACTTTTTGAAAATTTTTGTTGAAAGCAAGAAAATTTGAGTTTTAAACAAAAGGTTAATGCTCTACGAAAATATCTGATTTTTGAACCTAAAAAGACGAATTTTCAACAAAAGAGTTGAATTTGCAACAAAAAAGGATGTCTTTTTGAGAAAATTGTTAAATTTTCAACCAAATAATGAAATTAATCACGAAAAATACAATCTTCGGGAAAAAGTTTTTGCTATTTATAAAAAATTATTTTTAAAATAAATAAATTATTTATAAAAAATTGTTTTGATTTTTTCCTTTGAAAATAATTACTTTGGAAAAGTGTTTCAAGATTAAATTTTTCTTTCAATCGAGATCGGGTAAACAACATAAAAAATTAAGTACTTATCCCTGGCACTTTATTGAGAAGCAAAATCGGTTTCAAAATCATAATCATTATCATCATTCGCTGAGACCGTAACTTCATTCATTTGTTGAGATAAGTTGGCCGCTTCTTTTTCTGAAGAAAGGAAAAAAAACTTAGTATTTAAATTCAAAGAAAAAAACATTAAGGCCTCTGAAGAATAAACTTACCTTTCCTTGCGCGCGCCTTCTTTTCCTTCTTAAACTGCAACTGCTTCACCTTATTTAGTTTCTGATTTCCTTCAATTTCGAAAAGCGGATCGACCTTCTTCTTCCTCTCGACAGGCGTCTTCTTCGGAATCGGTTTCTCACTCTTCTTCTCTTTCTTTTGCTGCACTTTCACTTTCTACGAAATTAATATCACGTTTCTTGTCAATTCAGATCTTCTGAATAACCTTTGAATGTTTAGTGCCTTTAATTAAAATTAGGTAAAATATTTATTTAAAAAATTACCGTTTGTTTTTTAAATTCGACCTCCATTGCTGCCTCTACGGGACCAGAACTATCAACAATCAGTGGTTCAAGGGGCGCAGGATTGTCAGAAGAAGCTTCGGCCTCAACTCCATCTAGCATCATTTTTTCCTCTTCTGCCAAATTATCTATATCAAATTCCTTCGCCATTTGAGTCACGATTTCTGCCGATAATTGACAAGCTGGTTCCTCAGGCGGAACTGTATAATATCTGAAAAATGTTGTATTTAACAAGATATATTCTTAGTGCGCTTGGACCCAAAAAAAAGTACAATGAAAGATGTGTTTGGAACATGATTTAATGAAAATATTATAACTAATTTTTAAAAAAAATATTTAACAAAATACGTAAACTTAAAACTAAACAGTTGAATTTTCAACCTGGAAGATTTATTTTCTACCAAAAAGGGCGAATTTTGATCAAAGCACATACATTCTCAACTAAGTACTTTGAACTAGAGATGTAATGTTAGTCTAAATTTTATTTGATTAATCTTTAGTTTATGTTTTTTTTCAATAAATAGTTGAATTTTTTAATTAAAAAGATATAAACTTTTAACCAAAAGTGCAGTAGTGACATTTTAATTAAGCAGAATTAATTTTCAATTTAAAAAAAAAACGAATTTTCTACAATACAGTTTAATTTTGTTCGGAATAGTTGAATTATATATAAAATTGTCGAATTTTCAAGCCAAAACGACGAATTTTCTATAAAACAGTTGAATCTTGAACCTGAAAATATTATTTTTCGACAAAAAAAGTTAATTTACAGCCAATAATTTGATTTTTCAATAAAAATGTTAAATTTTCAATATAATACTGTTTAATAAAAAAAAGCCGAATTTACAAAAAAAGAACTTGCAACCAAGGTGATGAGCTTTCAACCAAAAAGATTAATTTTCTACCAAAAAGGGCGAATTTTTAATAAATTACATACATTTTAAACTAAGTACTTTGAACTAGGGATGTGATGTTAGTCTAAATTTTATTTGATTAATCTTTAGTGTATATTTTTTCGTTACTAAATTTTTTAACCTAAATAGTAGATTTTTTAATGAAAAAGAGATAAGTTATTAACTAAAAGTGGCGTAGTAACATTTACAATTATTAACAAACAGTTGAATTTTTACAAAACTGTTGAATTTTCCAGTCAAAACGACGAATTTTGTATAAAAAATTTGAATTTTCAACCTGAAAACATTATTTTTCGAGAAAAAGGTTAATTTACAAAAAATAAGTTGTTTTTTCAACAACTTCGCTATATGGTAAATTTAAGAAATTACTTCTTAATTCATAAAATCTCATTTGCAACAAAATAAAATTATATTTTTTAAATAATTTTTTTAACTAAATAACTTGATTTTTAAAAATATCAGTTTTTAGAAATAAGTGGAGTAGTTAAATTTTCATTGAGGAGAATTAAATTCCAATTTTAAAAAAAATCTACAAAACAGTTGAACTTTATGCCAAACAGTTGCATTTTTTTATCAAAATGTTGAATTTTCAAGCCAAATATAGTTTTAACAAAAGACTAGATTTTTAATCTTAAAAAATGTATTGCATACCAAAAAATACGATAAAATACATACATTTTCTACCGAAAACAACGAGTTTACTCTATTCTGATTCGAACCAGATTAATTTTTAAAGAAAATGTTTTTGTAACCAAAAATATAACCAAAAAGGTAACATTTTTACATGAGGAGATGAACTTTCAAAAAAAAAAATGAACAACAAAATAGTTATATTTTTAACTCCAAAAAATTGATTAATCTAGAAAATTCTAGCAAAAGAAACGAATTTTCGACAAAAGAGTTGAATTTTCAAACAAGAAATATAACTGATCATAATTGTTAAATTTTCAGACAAATAATTGAATTTTAAAGCAATAATCAAATTTTTGTTCAAAAAAGATGGACTCTTTACCAACAGTTAAATAGTGGTCTCTTCAACCGAACAGAGTGAATTTTCAACTAAAAATAGTTGGATTTTCTTATAGAGTTTTATTAATTTAGTTAGAATTTAAGTGGAAAATTTCGAAAAAGGGCAAAAACTGGGAAGCCTGCGATAAATAAATAGGAATTTTGATCATTTATAGACTAAAGAATAACATTTCGATCTCTAGTGCCTGCCTGGATGTAATATTGAACAAATTACATTACACTATTGACACTATTTTAAATTTTGAGTATTAATTTTGAGTCTATACTACCTGGAAAACCCTGGAAATATCAGGAATTTTTTTTAAGCCAGGGAATTTTTGCCAAAAGCGGGCCTAATATGCTTGAATGCCATCCTAAATTAATAACAACGATTCTTCATCTGTAAAAGTTTTTTCTAAAAATTTTTTTTCATGTTTTGCTTGAAATTACTTCTTTTAACGGCAAATTCAACTATTCTATTCTTTTCTGGTTCCAAATTCATGTATTTTGTTAAAAAATTATTTCTAAGGTACAAAATAAAACTTCTTCTTTAAGAAATCATCTTTTTGTTTGAAAACCTAACAGTGTGTTTGCAATTTACTCTCTCTCTCTCTCTCTCTCTCTTGATTTTTTTTTTAAATCTTATTTCATTGTAATATCAACTACTACATTTTTCGTTGACAATTCATCTTTTTTGGAACATATATTTGATTATTTGGTTGAAAGTTACATTCTTTTATACAAAATTAATTTTTAGTTGAGGATTAATTGTTTGAATTTTCAAATTCATCTTTATGGTTAACATTTTTTTTTGGCTGAGGATTAATTGTTATTAGTGAAAATTGAAGTATTCTAATTGAAACTTAAAAATTTTTAACTATCTATTTTAGTTGAAATTGCATGTTTTTTTTTTATAGAAATTAATCTCTTTCGTTAAAAATTCAATAATTCTAGATAAAGAGTATTCATTTCAGTAGTAATTTCATCTTTCTTATTTAAAATAAAACTATTCCATTTGAAGTTTTATAATTCCAGTTGCAACTTCATCACTTTATTTGAAAATGTAACTACTTTTTTTTTTATATTTGTTGTTTTAAAACTGAAAACGTAACTACTCCAATTGAAGATTCCATAATTTTAGTTAAAAATCGATCTTTTTGATTGAAAAAGTATATTGTTCAAGTGAAAACTCGTATTTTTGATAGAAAATAATCTTCTTTGTGGAAAATTCATTTTTTTGGTTTAATATTCATCTACATTCGAGTTGAAGATTCATTAGTTTATTTGAAAAGTCATATTTTTTGTTAAAAATTCCACCATTCCAGTTGAAGAATTGTCATTTTAACTTAAAATGTAACTATTCCAATTAAATATGACATATTATTTAATAATTCATCTTTTTCGTTAAACATTAACTTTTTTAAATGGAAATTCAAGTATTGGTAGAAAGTAATCTTATAGGTTGAATTTTCATCTCTTTTTTAATATTCAACTATTTTAGATCAAAATTTATCTTTTTTGTTTCAGATTTAGCTAATTCCAGTTGAAGATTTATCATTTAATTTGAAAAATCATTATTTTGTTTAAAAATTGATATTTTTGGTTGAAGTTCAACTATTTGGTTGAAAACTTGTATTTTTTAGTAAAAAATTCAACTATTTTGTTGAAAAATCGTTGATTTTTTAAGGAAATTCATCTTCTTGTTTGAAAATTAATATGGGTTTTAAAAAATTATTCTTTTTAATTGAAAATTTAAGTATTCTAAATATTTATCACTTTAGCGTAAAATTTATTTTTTTGTTTAAAAATTAAACTCTTCTGTCAAAATAACATCACTTTGGTTTAAATTTTTGTTGTGGAAAATTCATTTTTTTTACTAAAAATATAACTATTCCATTTTTTGTTAAAAACGGATATTTTTTAGTTCAAAATCCAACTAATTGGTAGAGATTTCATACTTTTTTTCATTCATACAAATTCATCTATCTTGTTGAAAATTCAATTAAGTTCTTGCACTTTGTAGAAAAATTGATTTTTTTAGTAGAAAATGAATTTTATTGTCTTAAAATTAATCTTATTGTTATTAAATTAATCTATTTAATTGAAAATTCTTGTATTCAAATTAAATATGCATCATTTTAGCGTGAATTAAATTTTTTCTTTGAAAATTAAACTATTTTGTCCAAAATTCATCTTTTTGTTTTAAAATTAATCTATTCCACTTGAACATTTATCATATTAGTTGAAAATTCATCACTTTGGTTAAATTTTTTTTTAAACTTAAAATTTAACTATTCCATTTTTTGTTGAAAACTGATATATTTTAGTACAAAATTCAACTATTTGGTTTATATTTTATATATTTGATTGAAAAATCGTCTTATTCATTGAAAGTTAATTTTTTGGGTTGAAAATGCAACTATTTGATTAAAAATTCATCTGTCTTGTTGAAAATTCAATTATTTTGTTAAGAATCCATGCACTTTGTAGAAAAATTGATTTTTTTAGTAGAAAATGAATCTTATTACTTCAAAATTAATCTTGCTGTTATTAAATTATACTTTTTAATTAAAAATTCAGGTTTTCAAATTAAATATTTATCATTTTAGCGTAAAATTAATTTTTTTGTTTGAAAATGAAACTCTTTTGTCAAAACTTTATCTTTTTGTTTTAAAGTTAATCTGTTTCAGTTGAATATTTATCATTTTAGTTAAAAATTCATCACTTTGGTTTAAGTTTTTCGAGGAAAATTAATTTTGTTAACTGAAAATATAACTATTCCATTTTTTGATGGAAACTGATATTTTTTAGTTCAAAGTTCAACTATTTGACTGAGATTTCATATAATTGGTTGAAAAATCATCTTTTTGTTTGAAAAGTAATCTTTTTGTTTGATAAAATTCAACTATTTTATGAAAAAATTCATCTATCTTGTTGAAAATTAAATTATTCTAGCACTATGAAAAATTATATCTGCAAAAATTAGAGATATTTGAAGAAGAAAAAAGTTGGATTCTCAGGGAATTTTTTCCAGGATTCGACTGGACCCCCTTGCCTTAGTTTTAACTTATATTCATTCCATTCTAATTACCTTATCTTTCCCGAATTCCAATCGGTTAAAACACTTCGCGCAGCTGCTAAAACGTCAGGAATTCCGCCTTTCTTAAACTTGCCCATCCTGGCCGCCTTTTTCGCGAAGAATTCTTCAGGTGTAGAAAATTCATGAGTATCGTACAATTCCATAATCTGTTGGGTTGAAATCCGTTTCAAAATAAGAGCCGCAGGCGTGAAAGGATCTTTAAGTGACTCGATTTTCACAGCATTCTTCAATGCAACCGAAGACTGATCTCCGTCCTTTGAAGCTGAACTAAACACGATTCCTGGTGAATCCAGTAACTTGATTTTCGAGTCGAGTTGAACCGCTTGCATCGACTTCGTGACTCCTGGAACGAGAAATAAAATAAATCAAGACCTTAAATATTTAAGAAAATAATAAAATAAAAATTTCTCCTTTGAAATATCTTAAACTACAAACCTGGTGTATTTCCTACACTGCAAGCCTTACTCCTCTTCAGAGAATTGATCACACTCGATTTTCCGACATTAGGCAGACCAACAACTCCAACTCGAATACTAGTTTTTACTGTTCCACTATTTCTGCAGTAGTTTCCGAGCAAAGAAAGCAGCAACTCCGCTCCAAAACAAGTGCCTCCTTGAATTAAATCTTCTTTCTTCTTTCCCAACTTCCTTCTTCCTAGTCTGTTGGCTTGGTCTTGCGTCGAAGATTTAAAAGCCACTGCAGGCAAACTTGTTCTCAAATATTTCAGCCATTGGTCCAAATTTTCCCTAGGCACTAAATCTGCTTTATTTAGAACTATTACCAGTCTTTTGTTTCCTTTTGCTGCACGAACTGCTTCTTCGACCTGAGAAACATTTTAGTTACAGTTCCACGGAAGCAATAATTACACCATTTCAAATTATAAACGTTACCTGCCAATTCCAGGTATCTCAAGTTTTTTTTTCAGGTACAATTTTTCATTGAAGTACTTCGCCTTTTTTTAAATAATCGACTCGGAATATGCATACAGTTTCGCGAGTTAAGTTTAAATAATGTTTTTATCTGTTTTTAGGGAGTCAATTAATATGTTTAATTAAGAAGGTTTAAAAAATTATATTAAAATATATTTTTAGATAGATTAGCCCTATCGATTAATTAAATAATGTTAAAAACATAATTAATCATTAAAACGATAAATATTTAAACTGGAATAGTTTGTATTTTTTTAAAAAAAGATCAATTTTCATCTAAAATTATGTATCTTTGACAATAAATATGGAATTTTCAACCAAAGAAATATATTTGTAACTGAAATTATGAATATTTAACTTGAATACTTAAATTCTACAAAAAAAGATTACTAAAAAACGCATGAATTTTCAACTAAAAAAGACAATTTTTCAATCAAAAAGTTGCATTTTTAACTAAAAAAGATCCTTTTTAATCACAAATTGTAATAGCTAAATTTACAGTTAAAGAAATTAATTTTCATCCAAACTAAGGAATTTTCAATCAAAATGATAAATTTTCGAATGAAATAGTTTAACTTTACGCCAAAAAGATGGATTTTCAAATAAATATTAAACTTAAATGCTTTCTTTTTCAACTAGGAAGATGAATTTCGAAGCAAAAACATTAATTTTCTCCAAAAAAGACGATTTAAAAAAACTCACGATTTTTCAACTAAAAATACAATTGTTCAACTTAATAGTTGCATTTATAACTAAAAAGTATCAATTTTTAATCCCAGATAGGATAGTTAAATTAAAAAAATTAATTTTCAACCAAATTGATGCCTTTTCAATTAAAATCACGAATTTTTGATTGAAATAGTTGGATTTTAGGCCAAAATATAAATTTTTAACTAAAAAAGATAAATTGTCAATTAAAAATGGAATAGTTAAATTTTAAGTTATAAAAAAAGAATTAATTTCAACAAAAAAAAAAGGCAATTTTCAAATAAAGTGATGAATTTTCAATCAAACTAATCAATTTTCAGTTAAAATGATAAATTTTCGATTGGAATAGTTGAATTTGAAGCCAAAAAATGAAATGATGAATTAAAAAAAAAAAATTAACTTTTAAGAAAATAGTTTAACTTTCAATCAAGAAATTAAATTTTCATTCAAAAAACCTGAGTTTTGAACGAAACACGTAGTAGTGGATATTCCAACCAAGAGATTTTAATTTTTAATCAAAAACAGTCGAATTCAACCAAAAAAGACGATTTTTCAACATGAGTTGAATTTTCAACTAAGAAAGACTTTTCAGTCAGAGAAAAAATTTCAAGTAATTTTTTGAATTATCAAGCAAGAAAATGAATTTTCAACAGCTGCTCTTTTACAAATGATTAAAAAAATTGAGCATGTTCTTCGTGAAATTCCCTGACTTAAAAAAAACCCTGACATTTCCAGGGACAAGCAAATTACCTGAAAATTCCAGATTTTCCAGGTAGGACATACATCCTGGCGTTTAAAAGACTTACTTGTTTGCACCTGGTTCCCAACGGATCTCGAGCATCGACAACTTCTAGAATTACATCAGCAGAATCCAAAACTTTTTTAAATTCTTTGTAGTATGCTTTCAGAGAATTTTCTTCTTTCATTATAAGACCTCTGGAGTCTTTACTGGTGGATGCCAACATCAGTGTTTCGTGTTGTGATTGTTTATTCGATGCATCGGAAACTAATCCTTTCAAACCACCATTTGCAAGCTTTTCGCGCTTTTGCTCTCTCGCTAATTCACGTTGTTTTTGTTTTTCTTCCTCGCGTTGCTGCTTCAGTGCTTCCACTTCTTTTATTATATCTTCCTTGAAGGGACATTGGTTTGGTATTTGCATTACCTTCTGCTTTTCTGTAATTATTTAAAAATTTAAAGTATAATCAATAATAGGGTGGCGATCCGGCGGACGATTTCAAACTCCCGGTCAAATTTCTCCCATTTTCCCAATAAACGAAACAATTTATTTTGATTCATGATGTTCATTTTAAACATTCGTTAACACATCAGATCACAAAATTGCAAAATAAATGAATGTTGAAAAAAATACTTAAATTTTCAACTAAAAAATATCAGTTTCCAACAAAAAGTGGAATAGTTCAAGTTTCAGTTGCTAACATTAATTTTAAAAAATGGATTTTCAAGAAATTAATTCAATTTTCAACCTAACTGGTGAATTTTCAACTAAAATGATTAATCTTAAACTGGAATAGTTGAATATTTAACCAAAAATATGAGTTTTCAACAAAACGATGGATCTTTATACTTAATTAATTTTACTTAATTTTCACTCAGAAAAATAAATTGTCAATAAAAACTTAAATACTTAAATTGTAAGTTCAAAAAATTAATTTTGAACCAAATAGAAGAATTTTCAACTTGAACTATTGGAATAAATTAAATTTTTAGTTAAAAAATTACTTTATAGAAAAAAAACTAACTTTAAAAGAAATAGTTACATTTTCAAAGAAAGTGATGAATTTTATACTAAAATTGTAAATCTTTAACTCGAATAGTTGAATTTGAAATAAAAAAGATCAATTTTCATCTAAAATGATAAATCTTTAACTAGAATAATTAAATTTTTGATCAAAAAGATGACTTTTAAACAAAAAGATTAATTTTTACCAAAAAATATGAAATTTCAACTAAAAGAAGATCATTTTACCGTCAAAAATTGAATGATTAAATACTGAGTCAACAAATGAATGTTTAACCAAAGAGGTGAATTTTTACCTAAAATTATGAAATATTCAACTGAAATAATAGTTACATTTTCAGTTTAAAAAACAAAAAAACTTTATCCAAAAAAGAAACAAATTTCCAACAAAATAGTTTTTGATTAAAATGATTAATTTTCAACAAGAGTTTAATTTTTTCAAACAAGTAATTTTATTTCCAACATAAAAGATGAATTTTCAACTAAAATTATAAATATTTAACTTTAATAATTGAACTTTTAACTAAAAAGAATGTTTTTTAACAAGAAGATTAACATGCGAAGAAAAAGATACTTTTCTACAAAAAATCGATTTTTAACAAAATATGTGATTTTTTAACGAAATTGTTGAATTTTCAAATAAAAAAAGACCAATTAACAAAAACGATGAATCTTTAACTGGAATATTTGGATTTTATACAAAAACATGAAATTTCAACCATAAAGACTAATTTTCTACAAAAAAGGCGAATTTTTCACGAAGCGCATTAATTTTAAAACAACTACTTTAATTTCGAAAAAAAATAAATGATCGAATCCATTTCAAATCAGGCAGGTTCTATACTTGAAGTTACAGAATCTTTCGGGGACGACATATGTTGTTTTATTAGGGGAAATTACGCGATACTTTCTTTTGCGATTTGCGAAAAAATTTTGTTTACGGATTTATGTGTATTTGAATTTTTGGCTTTCTGTTTCAAAAAAACTCAAATTTTTTCTTTAAACTTAATTAAGATATTTTAGCTTTCGTTTCAGATTCTCGTAGAGTTTGTCGCCTTCTTTCGAAATATAAGAGAAAGTTTAAAAAATATGCAAAATTAACAAAATGGCGGCGGTTTTTTCTGAAAATATTAAAAGTTGATTTTCTCAAAAAACCCACACTTATATTTTTTGCCAATTTTTTGCTAGGAGAGTTTTTTTTCATAAAATCGAATTCTCGCATTTTTCTTGAAAACAACCATAGATACCATCGGTTCTCTTACTAATTTATGATATCTTGCACCATTTTCGAGAAAAAGACAAAAATTCAATTTTACAGTTAAGGCTTTTGCAAATCGCAAAAATAAGTATCGCCTGATTTCCCTAAAAACAACATATTTCGTCTCGAGAGATTCTGTAACTTCAAGTGTAGAACCTGCCTGATTTGAAATGGATTCGATCAAGCCATAAATCATGATTTAATACAATTAAATTAAGATAATCTGAAAAATCTGCGACAGTAGATAAAGTAGAAATAATCTTTCTAAATTGACCCAGATCATTTAAATAATAAAAATTTGAATTTAACTGCGATCAGAAGTAAATTCTCGGTTTTAAATTAAATTCTCGGTCATTTCCCGATCAATTAAGTTCCCAGTCATTCCTCGGTCATTTCGCCAAAATGTTAAAGTGATTCTAGATTATGGTGAAAGCTAACTTAAGTAATTTAAACTATCAATTTAGGAATATCCGATTTTACCCCACGTGTCCTAAATTATCATATTTGCCAGTGACAGTTTTTCTGCTGTTGAAAATCTTCAAATTATTAAAGAAAATGCGTCAAAAATCTGTAGATATTGCAAAATTATGCCTGGCAAAATTCTTTTTTTTTTTTTTTTTTTTGGTTTTGCTAACAATTTTAATCGGAAATTGACTTCTTTTGTTAAGAAAATAATCCCCTATTTTTCTAGATTAAAAAATATATATTTAGAGGTTGCTACGCAATTTTAACTATCCTATCTTGTGCAATGAAAAAAAATCCTTTTTCAGAGTGCCACGTCATTAGTCATATTCATCCCTAATACACCTCAAACCAGTACCAGTAGAAGCCTCCATTTTACACTTTAATAACATAAAACCTGTCAGACATATTATTTATTATTTTAGAAGGTTTTTTTCAATTAAATATAAAATAATAAGATATGATGGGTTTTCCTTTTGCAAGAATCACAAAGGGGATTTTTAAAGAAAATATAAAAAACTTTAAAGATCTCAAATTTTTAGTCGAAATATTATTTATTGTATTTTCAACAAAATATTCAATTTTTAACCAAAACAGATTTGCTCTCAAAACTGATGAATTTTGAACCCTAAAACATAAATTTACAGCAAACAAAAATTAACTTTAAACCAAGAACCGTGACTTTTCTATCATAAAAGATGAATTTTCAATCCAAAAGGATTAATTTTTAACAAAAAGTTGAATTTTCTATCTAAAACGATCCATTGATAACCAAACCGTCGAATTCTCAAATAAAAAAGATTAAAAGTCAATAACAAAAAATTTAATTTCTACGAAAAAACAAATGTTCAACTATCTGAATTAAACGATAGAAACAAATTTTTAATAAAATTATTTAATCCTCTAACAATAGATAATTTTTCAACAAAGATGAATTTGGAAAAATATAGTTGAATTTTCAATTAAAAACCAGATTTTTTGGGAAAAAACTGGTATCGTCAAATGTTCAGTATACAAACTTAATTTTTAACAAAAGAAAAAGGAATTTTTAACCAATTGAGTTAAAAAAAAATGACAAGTTTTTGACCAAATACATCACTTTTCAATAAAATTGACGGTATTTGAAGCCAAGGAGACCAATTATCTGCAAAGCAGATAAATTTGCTGCCAAAAGAAGAATTTTCGACCATTTGAATTACACGATGATAACGAATTTGTAACAAAAAAATTGAATCCTCAGAAAAAAACATGCACTTTCAATCAAGAAAGATAAATTTTAACTCGTATAGTTGAATTTTCAACTAAAAAAGGATATTTTTTTAACAAAAAACGGAATCTTGACACCTTCAATTTAAATCATTAATTTTCAACAAAAAACAATTTTTAACCAGGTGATTTACAGCCAAAAAATAAGAATTTGAGGCAAAATGAATCAATGTTCAACACTTTGGTTGAATTTTCAACCATTTGAATTAAGCGAAAAAAACTAATTTTTGACAAAATAGTTAAATCCTTAACCAAATGCATGAAATTACATTCAAGAAAGATGGCTTTGAAATCACATTAATGAATTTTCAACTAACAAACATTTTTTTGCACAATAAATAGAATTAACAAATTTTCAATTCAGAAAATTAAATTTAAAAAAAAACACGATTTTTCAACCAATTCACTTCAACCAAAACAGATGAATTTTTAATCAAATACGTCAATTTTCAACAAAATTGTTGCATTTTTAAGTAAAATAGAAGAGTACGCTACAAAAGATTTTAATTTTCGACCAACCAACAAACTTTAATTCTCAACGAGTCATGTGATGGTTGATAATTCAACAGAAAAAAAGAAGTTCATTAAATTTTTTTTTAATAGTTGAATTCAACGGCAGACGAATTTTCAGTAAAATAGTTAAATCCTCGATTAAAACAGATTAATTTGCAACCAAACAGTTGTATTTTTGATAAAAAATAAACGATGAATTTTCAACGAAAGAGTTATATTTTCAACCAAACAGATCAACATTCACAACAAATTAAATTTTTTTTTACAGAGAAAATTAATTGTATAAAAATGGAATAGTTAAATTTTCAACGAAAGAGATCAATCTTCAAAAAAAAAAACATTAATTTTTAACAAAGGACTTCAACTTCTAACTAAATAGTCGAGTATTCGATCAAAAAACTTGATGTTTTACCAAAATGTTTGCATTTTCAACAAAATAATTACATTTTCAAACAGAGATAAACCTTCAATAAAAAACAACAATTTTTCAAGAAAGTAGATCAACTATGTGTCGTTGTTAAAGATTTTGACCACATGATAAATGTTAATAAAATGATGGTAATTGTTTTTTGTCTACTGGTCGTAGCGTTTTTATTGGATAAAAACTAGTTTCGTCCGTCGACGTCG
>JAAAKG020139496.1:0-12343 GCA_010014905.2 Druon quercuslanigerum
AAATTTTTAGTTTAAAAAACTAATTTTCAACCAAAGAATTTAATTTTCAACGAAATAGTTGAATTTTAAACTCAAAAAATTAAATGTCTGTAAAAATCGACAAAAATTAAAATACTGAAGTTTTTAGTAAACTAATTCATTTTTAATAAAAAAAACAAAGTAATTTTCAAATAATAAAATAAAATTTAAACCATAAAGATTATTTTTCTAACGAAAAAGAATTATTTTTAACAAAATACATGAATTTTTAAACAAATATTTTATTTTTTAATGGAATTTTGCACACAGAAGATGAATTTTCTACCAAAAAAGAAAAAATTTTTAACGAAATAGATGAATTTTTAATTTAAAAGGATCAATGTTCAATAACAAAAAAAAACAGTTTAATTTTAATTTAGAGAAATCAATTTTACATCAATTTTTAACCTAATGGTTACATATTCAAGAAAATAGTAACATTTTCTACCAAACAAAAGTTTTTTCTACCGTAGAAATTACAATTCTATAAAAAAAACTTTCAACTAAAAATTTAGTCAAATTTTTCGTTTAAAGAACTAATTTTCAACCACATATTTTAATTTATAATGAAATTTTTAACTAAACATGTTAATTTTCTAGCAAAAAGGCAAATTTTCAATAATGTAGATGCACTTTCAACAAAAGAATTTTTTTCAGTTAGAGAAATATGCTTTTAAACACATAAAATTAATTTCTAACGAAATAAATAAAATTTTATCCGAAAAGATTAATGTTCTACCAAAAAGAATATTTTTTAACAAAATGCATGAATTTTCAACAACGTATTTTTAATTTTAATCGGATTTGTATCATATTAGTTGAATTTCCAACCCAGAGGATGAATTTCCTACCGAAAATATAAATTTTCACAAAAAAATATAATAATTTAATTGTAAGTTAGAGAAAAAAGTTTCGATAAAAAAATTATTTACAATTCTTGTTTAAAAAATTAATTTTCAATAAAAATAATTAATTTTCAATCAAAAAAATCAATTTTGAATATAAAAGATAAATTGTCTATGAAAAAAATTTGACGAAAAGCGAAATAGTTATGTGTTTAGTTTTAAAAAATCCTTAATTTCAACCATAGAAATAAAATTTCAACGAAAAAGATTAATTTTCAACAGAAGATCGCTTTCATTCCTTTGCCACGTCATCCTATGAGAATTGCACGTAAATTTCATGACAAAAAAGATAATACTCTTTATAAGGGTATGGGGGTCTTTTTCTTTAATAGAGTGGGCCGAAAAAAAGTAAATTTGGTCTTGAAAATGGAAAAAATTCAGTTTTAGTTTAAAAAAATTCAGTTTCAATTCAAAAAACTAATTTCTAACAAAAAAAATGAAATTTTAATCAAATATTTTTATTTTTAATGGAATTTTTAACCCAGAAGATAAATTTTCTACCAAAAAAAGAACAAAATTTCAACGAAATAGATAAATTTTTAATTATAAAATATCAATTTTCAACAACAACAAATAACAGTTTAATTGTAAGTTAGAGAAATAAATTTTTCCTCAATGCCGATCAAGTAATTTACTTTCGAGGTTTTTAATATTTATTAATTTAAAGTTTCATTATTACATTTTCAGTTAAACTATTTAATTAAAACGATTTTTTCAACAAAAAGGGTAATAGCTGATATTTTCGCCAAAGAATATTATTATTTTTTATAAAAAAATATAAAATTATACCTAAAATTACGAATTTTCAACAAATAGTAATAATCGAGTTTTCAATCAAATAAGTAATTTTTTAACTGAAAGTCAACACAATTTGTGAAATTTTTTACCAAAGCAATGAACTTTAAACTAAAATGATGCATCTTTAATCAAAAAATTTAAATTTTAACAAAATAGTTGATTGTTCAACCCAGAAAGCGTGTTTTCTAAAAAAAAGACAATTTTTCAATAAAATTGATGAGTTTTCTAATGAATAGAAAAATTGTTCAACGAAATTAGTAAATTTTCAACCAAAAAGAATAATTTTTATGCAGTTTTTAACCTAATAGTTGAATTTTCAACCAAAAATGGTAATTTTCTACCAAAAAGATCACTTTTCAACAAAGTAGATGAATTCTCAACTAAGAAAGATATATTTCCTGAGAGAATTGCTCGTAAGTTTCACAAAAAAGAAAATACATTTATAAGATTTACCTGTAAAATATATGAAAAAATAAATGTCATACAAACTAAATTTCAACGAAAAATGGTATAACTAAATTTTTAGTTTAAAAAAATTGATTTTCAATTTAAAAAAAACTTAATTTTCAAAAAAAACAAATGAAATTTCAAACAAATATTTTAATTTTTAATTGAATATTAACGAAATTGTTGAATTTTCAAACCAGAAGATAAATTTTATACCAAAAAGAAATGTATTTAACAAAATAGATGAATTTCAAATAAAAACGATAAATTTTCAACCAAAAATATAATAGTTTAATATACAGTTAATGTAAAATTTTATTATTACATTTTAAGTTGAAAAATTTAATTCAAATCCAAAAAAAAGCGAATTTTCAATAAAACTGTTAATTTTTTAACTAAACTGATAAAATATTTAATTAAAAAAATGCAACAAAGAGGGTAAAAGTTTATATTTCAACAAAAAAAATATTTTTTTAAATATAAAACTGGTAAATTAAACCAAAAAATACGAATTTTCAACAAATAGATGAATTTTTAACCCACAAAAGTTTTTCAATAGACAGGTTTTCAACGAAACACATTTTTCACGAAAAAAGTGAATTTTGTCTTGAAAATGGAAAAAATTCAGTTTTGCTATAAATTATATGAAAAATGAAAATTGTACAAACAAAATTTCAAAGAAATATGAAATAGTTAAATTTTTCGTTAAAAACGAAATTAATTTTCAGTTTAGAAAACTAATTTGCAACAAAGGAAATTAAACTGTCATCAAATATTTTAACGTTTAAAGGAATTTTTAACCAAATTGTTGAATATTCAACGCAGAAGATAAATAGATGAATTTTTAACTTAACTGGTAAAATATTTGATAAAAAAATACCACAAAAAGTGTAATAATTGATATTTCCACCAGAAAATATTTTAATTTTCAATAAAAAAAAAAGTTAAATTATACCAAAAAACACGAAATTTCAACAAATAGTTGAATTTTTAACCAAGAAACGTTTTTCAATCAATAAAGAAAAAAAATTCCAGAATTTTAAGTTTTCAAGCCATAAAGACGAATTTTTGAAGAAGAAAAAATGAATCTGCAACCCCTAAAAATATGCATTTTATAGCAAAATAATTCGGTTTTCGACTAAATAGACGAATTGTCAACGAAATAGATGAATTTTTAACCAAACAGATAAATATTAAACTCAGAAGATTAAATCTCTATAAAAAAAATTCGACAAAAAATGAAATATTTAAGTTTTTAGTTAAAAAATTCAATTTTTAAAAAGCAACTAATTTTCATCCATAGAAATAAAATTTCAACGAAAAAGATTAATTTTCTAACAGAGAATCATTTTTAATACATGAATTTTCGACCACATATTTTAATTTTTAATGAAATTTTCAACCTAATAGTTGAATTTTTAACTAAAAATGTTAATTTTCTAGCAAAAGGGACAAATTTTCCACAATTTAGATGAACATCCCCAAAAAAAATTTTTAGTTAGAGAAATAAGCTTTTAAAGAAATAAAATTAATTTTCAAGGAAAAAAATATAAAAAAGATTAATGTTCTACCTAAAGAATATATTTTCAACAATGTATTTTAAATTTTAATTGAATTTTTAACGTATTAGTTGAATTTCCAACCCAGATGGTGAATTTCCTATAGAAAATATAAATTTTCAAAAAGTAATATAATAGTTTAATTTTAAGGTAGAGAAATAAGTTGTTAATGAAATAAAGTAAAATTTTAACGAAATAGTTCAATTTTCTATCAAACAAAATAGTTTTCTACCATAAAGATTACATTTGTATTAAACAAAAATTTCGTCAAAAAATTATTTACATTTCTTGTTTAAAAAATTTTATTCCAATAAAAAAACTAATTTTCAATTAAAGAAATCAAATTTTCAATATAAAAGATGAATTGTCTATAAAAAAATTCGATGAAAAACGGAATAGTTAAGTATTCAGTTTAAAAAATCATTTTAAAAAACTAATTTTCAACAATAGAAATAAAATTTCAACCTAAAACATTATTTTTCTAACAGAGAATAATTTTTGACAAAATGCATGAATTTTCAACCACATATTTTTATTTTTAAAGGAATTTTCAACCTAATAGTTGCATTATTGACCAAAATGGTGACTTTTCTACAAAAAAGACATATTTTTGACTATATAGATTAATTCTCAACGAAAAAGATGAATTTTCTATCATAAAGAATAAATTTAAAAAAAAAAAAAATTTCGACAAAAAATTTAGTTAAATTTTCATTTTAATAAATTAATTTTCAACAAAGAAACTAATTTTCAACCACAAAGAATTATTTTCTATCAGAATAGAATGAATGTTAACAAAATAAATGTATTTTTAACCAAATATTTTAATTTTTAACGGATTTTCAACCTAATAGTTGAATTTTCAACTGAAGAATGCAAATATTGAACAAAAAACGAAATAGTTAAATCAAATTTTCAGTTTACATATCACATAAGATTTTCTGTAAAATCTATAACAAAATTTTGTAAAATGAGTGGATTTTTTTTAAAGATTAAAAATATATCAAAAATTAATTTTTTAAATTGAAAATTATCATTTTAAATGGGAATGCATCTCTGTGGTTGAAAAATACGCTTTTTTTTTAGTTGAATATTCCATCATTTTAGTTAAAAATTCATCTGATTGGTTGAAAATTGTTCTGTTAACTAAAAATTGGACTCTTTCAATTGAATATTCCGTGATTTTAGTTGAAAATTCTTATATTTAGTTGAACATTTATTTTGTTAACTGAAAATTTTACTATTTAATTTATGTATTTTGTAGAAAATTCTTATTTTTTATAGAATTTTTAAAAATTTTTTGTTGAAATTTCAACTACTTGATTAAAAGTTCATTTTTTATTATAGTTGGAGATTCATCATTGTAGTTGAAAATTCATCTCTTCGTTAGAACATGTAAAGATTTTGTTAAAAATTAGTTTTATTTTAAATTGACAATTATTCTTATTGGGTAGAAAAGTATGGTTCTTGGTTAAAAACTTTGTTTTTTAATTGAAAATTTAACTATGTGGTTGAATTTTTTTTTCTTTCTTCACTGAAAAATCTTTTCTGGTCGCAAATTTAACTTTTTTTTTTTTAATTCGTCTTGTCGGTTTAAAAACTTTCATTTTTGAAGCAGGAACTTCAGTAAAGAATTATAATGCTCACTTTTAAACAGGCGATTTGTGTCATTGAACGTGAATTTTTTCTGAAAATAGATCCTTTTTTAGCTGATAAATCATCTTTTTTTTTAGAATGTATCCATTTTTTGAAAACTCGTGTTTTTTCTGTTTGAAATATAATTTTTTAACCGAAAAATTAAATATTCCATTTTTGGTTGAAACTTTATCGTTTTTACATTGAAATTCATATATTTTGTTGAAAATTCGTCATTTTTAATAGAAAATTAATGTTTTTGGCTGACAATTTAATATTTTGATTAAAATTTCAACTGATGAAGATTCATCATTTCAGTTAAATTTTTTTAAACAAAATTATTTTTTTTACTGAAAATGTAGCTATTCTATTTTTTGCGAATTTATCTTTAATTAATCTTAAATTGTTATCTGAAAATTAATTTGTTAGGTTTAATATTTATCTATGTTGTCAAATTCTTTTTTTTGTAGAAAATTAAAGTTCTTTAATTGAAAATTCATTTATTCGGTTGAAAATGTATCTATTTAATTCAAAATTCCTGTATTTGGTAAAAAAAATCGCCTTATTGGTAAATAAAAAAATAATCTTTTAGGTTGTTTTTAGGTGTTAAAAAATTCAACTACGTTGTTAAAAGTTAAACCAGCTTGTTAAAAATTCATTTTTTTATGCTGGAACATTCATCTCTTTGTTAGAAAATTTAAATATTTTGTTGAAACTTCGACTTTTTCGTTTCAAAGTTATAATTTTTGTTTGAAGAGGGAATTTTCTAACGAATTTTTTTAAAAATCACAATTTAAAGCAACCCTCTTTTATAGTTTAGAAAATTCGAGTTACTATATTTCTTAATTATAATAGAAAATAATTTTAATTCGATTTAGAATGAAAAAATATTTCCAATTCAAAATTGATATTTGTTCTTATGATAAAAAATTATCTGATTTTTCACCCCAGAATTAGAATTTTTCCTTAAATTCACTGTTAAAAATGAGAAATCTTTAAAAATAGAGAAACCCGGAAATTTAAAATCGAAACATCGAGTAAAGACCCTGATTTTTTTTTAAATAGCTTTCCGTGAACGTGTCGGTTCGCAAGGAAGCGCACCACTTCATTATCCTGGAAATAGAAACACTCCTGTGAAGAGAGCCAAATGGCATTTAGGTATTAGATCTCAATCTAAACCCAACGACATCATGAATGAAGTTTATAGGGCCATGAAAGCTCTCGATTTTGTAAGTATATTTTTGATTTTTTATATTTTAGATGTAAATAGTCACACAAATGTTTAAAAAATAGTGTCAAAATAGCGCTTAGAACATTATTTCAAGCATTAAAAAGAAACTTCAATGCTTACTTCATATATTATTTAGTAATAAAATTACTATTTATTGCCTAAGTAAATGTAACTAACAAATTTTTATTCAAAATAAATTTTTTTATTTGAAACTTGAAATTATTTATTGACAATTCAACAGTTGTGTTCAAAAGTCATACTTTTGGTTAAAGTATTTTGTTTAAAATTAATTTTTTTTTTAGAATTCAACTTTTTTTGAGTTAAAATTAAATTTACAAATTTTTGAAATATTAACCATTACATTTTTGTTTTGAATTCATCTTTTTTGGGAAAATTCATTCTATTTTGTTGATAATTCATTACTTTTGGTTGAAACATCAATTTATTACATTTTTTATTAAAAATTGGTTGAAAATTAAAATATATCATAAAAGATTAATTAATTTTTTTCTTAGAATTCAACTGATTTGAGTTATAATAAATTGAAATATTAGCTACTACATTTTTGTTGTGAATTCTTTTTTTATTGGTTGAAAATTGATTATTTTCGATTGAAAAGTCTACTATCAAATTTTGTATTAAAATTTATTTGATTTATATAAAAATTTTATTATTGGGTTAAAAATTGAATTAATTTATTAAAAATTCAACAAGTTTGTTAAAAAGTCATACTTTTGGTTAAAAGTTGAAATATTTTGTATAAAATTATTTTTTTTATGTAGAAGTCAACTTTTTTCAGTTAAAATTAAATTTTAAAAAATTTTGAAATATTAACTATTACAATTTTTGTTGTGAATTAATCTTTTTCGGTTGAAAATACATCTTCTTTTGTTGATAATTCATTACTTCAATTTTTGATTAAAAATTCATTTTCTGTATTGGAAATTTATTATTTGTTTCAAATTTGAAATAATTGTTTGAAAATTAAAACGGACTACTATTAAATTTTGTATTAAAAATTCATTTGATTTATTTGAAAGTTTTATTATTGGGTTCAAAATTGAATCAATTTGTTGAAACTTCAACACTTATGTTCAAAAGTCATACTTCTTGGTTGAAAATTGAACTATTTTGTTGAAAATTAATTTTTTTTATGATTCAACTGTGTTTATTAATTTTTATTATTTGGTTCAAATGTGAAATAATTTGTGGAAAATTAAACTTTTTCGTTGAAAATTAATTTTCGTCTAGAATTCAACTGTTTTTAAGTTAAAATTAATTAAATATTTTTCTTCAAGCATTAACTATTACAGTTTTTGTAGAGAATTCATATTATTTGGTTTAAAATTCATTTTATATATTTAAAAATTTAATTTTTGGTTAAAAATTGAAATAATTTGTTGAGAATTAAACTGTTTCGTTAAAAATGAATTTTTTAATTATAATTCAACTGTTTTTGAGGAAAAATTAAATTTAAAAAAATTAAATATTAAACATTACATTTTTGTTGGAAATTCATATTTTTTATTGACAATTCATGTTTTCTTTGGTTGAAAAATAATTATTTTTGGTTGAAATGTCTGCTATTAAATTTTCGATTATAAATAAATAAATATATAAATATATAAATAAATAAATTATTTGGTTCTAATTTGAAATAATTTGTGGAAAACTAAAACTTTTTCGTTTAAAATTAATTTTTTCGTAGAATTCATCAGTTTTTCAGTTAAAATTAAATTGAAAAAAATTTTGAAGTACGTAACTAACAGTTTTTGTTGGGAATTAATTTTTTTTGTTAACAATTAATTATTTTATGTTGAAAATTCTACTGTTAAATTTTGTATTAAAGATTCATTTTTTTCTATCTAAACATTATATTATTTATTTCAAAATTGAATTGTCTTAACACAAATTGATCAATTTTACTAAAAAAAATCCTACTTCTTGATTGAAAACTCTACTATTATGATGAAATTTGTTTTTAGAATTCAACTCTTTTTGATTTAAAAAACATTTTTGTTTTCAAATTCATTTATTTTGGTAGAAATTTAATCTCTGTTGGGTAAAAATGCAACTATGTAGTTAAAAATTGATCTTTTTTTATTGAGGATTCACCTTTTTTGTTAAAAATTCGTTGTTTTTTCTGTTCAGAATTAATTTTTTAAACTGAAAATTGAACTATTCAATGTTTTTCTGAAAATTAATCTTTTTAGTAAAAATTTAAACTCTTTGGTTGGAAATTCATTAAATTAGTGAAAATTATTTTTTGTTGATAGAAATTATATTTAAAAAAATAAATAATTTATTATAGTTCTTATAGTAGAAAATTCGCATTTTCGACTCGAAAAGTCAACAACTATATTAAAAATTCTTTTTTTTTACTGAAAATTAAATTTTTTTGTTAAAAATTCAACTGTTTTATATAAAATCCGTCTTTTTGGCTTGAATGCTTATTTTTCTGCAGAAAAAACTATTTTTTAACGAGAAAATTCAACATCTTGATCGTAAATTTAACCGTTTAGTTGATGATTTTTATATTTTGTTGGATATTCGTGTCTTCTTTGGTAGAAAATTACTTCTTTTTATTAAAAATGCAAGTGTTCAGTTAAAAATTAATCTATTTTATTTAAATATTAAAGTATTTTGTTAAAAATTTATCTATGCCGGTAAAATCAAACTATTTTTCATTTTAAATTTCAAGTTGAATGTTAATTTTTTTAATATTAATAACGAAACATTTTTGTAGAAAATTATTTTTTTTTTAATGAAAATTAATTCTCAATAAAATTGTATCATATTCATTTTTCAAACTGCGTAGTAGAAAATGTATGAAATATAATAAAAATTCATGTTTTTTTAGTAGAAAATTCAACTATATTGTTAAAAATGTTTGTATTATCTTGAGGATTTTTCTTTTCGGTAGAAAATAAATCTTCTTATTTGAAAATTAATATTTTTTTGTAGAAAGCTCGTCTTTTTGGTTTTAAAATTCAAGATTTAGGACTACATTCTTTGTCTTTATTCATTGAAAAATCTTTCTTTGGCTAAAAATGCATCTGTTTGTTTGAAAATTAATCGTATTTTTCCTTGTTTCTTTTGTTACAGGAATGGAAAATTATAAACGCATACAGTGTGAGAGTGCGGCAAAAAAATAAAGTTACGGACAGGTTCAGTAAAATGTCTCTCCAGCTGTACCAAGTAGATTTCAAAAGTTTCCTTCTAGACTTTAAATCTCTTTCCTGCGAAGAGAGCGAAGACATTATGATGAAAGGTTAGAAATTCTGTATTTTACTTAAATTTAAATTAAATTATATGATAAATAAATTTAATAAAATTTAATTTACTTAACAGGTCAAAATAGAATAAAAACAGGAAAAATAAGGAGATTTTTCGCGAAAATAGGGAAATAAATTCATTTCAATAGAATTGATGTGAATGCTTTATTACAATCAAATTCAAATATTGTCAATTCAATTATTATCAATTATCACTTTGTTGCATTTTCAATAAAATATTTTAATTTTCAAAGAAAGATATGAATTTTCAATTAAAATAATGAATCTTCAACAAAAAAAAGAAGAATTTTTAACAGAATGAACTTTTAAATAAGGAGAAAAATTGAATATAGTTTTATTTTTAGTTAAAAAAATGAATTTAAAAAAAAATATGGACTTTACACCAAAAATGTAATTGTTTATATTTTTATTGAAAATTATTAATTCTTAAAAACAAATTTTTTAACAAAATAGCTGAACTTTTAACCAAAGAAATGAACTTTTAACTAAAACGATGAATTTTTAACAAAAAAGTTACAATTTTAACCAAAGAGGTGAATTTTAAAATGTAATGAATCCCCATAAAAATAAAACTTTCAACAAAGTATTTCCACTTTCAGAAGAGTCGGACAATTTTCTATTAAGAAAAATGCATTCTCAACGAAAAATTTAATAGTTGATATTTCCACAACAAATAAAATTTAACTTTTGAAAAAAAAAGTTGATTTCAACAACAAAAAAACGTAATCTCAATAAAATAATAGAATATTTTAACCAAAAATGATTAATGATAAATGTTTCAAGTAAAATTATGAATTTTTAAAGACAAAATATGGACTTTCAACCAAAAATGTAATAGTTATACTTTTAGTTAAAAAATAAATCTTTAAAAAGCAATGAGTTAAGTTTTCATTTAAAAAAAAAGAAATTTTTAAACGAAAAAGGAAGAGTTAAATTTTTACTAAAAAATTAATTTTTTACAAAAAAAAATGAACAGAACTGTAAACAATATAGTTAAATTTCGAACCAAAGCAATGAATTTTGTAATATATTGATAAATCCCTAACCAAACAAATTAATTATTAACAAAGTAGTTCCACTTTCAACCAAGTAGTTGAATTTTTTATCAAGAAAGATGAGTTTTTCATGAAAAATGTAATAGTTGAAATTTTGTACAAAAAAATATAAAAATTTTAATAAAAAACAGTTGGTTTGAACAACAAAAAAAGGAAATATAAAAAAAAATTAATTCTCTGACTAAAAATGATCAATTATAATTGTTTGAACTAAAATGATGAATATTTAATTTTTTAAAAATGAATTATCAACCAAGAGTATTAGTTTTCTACCAAAAAAGATAAATTTTCATAACAAAAATGATATAGTGAACTTTTCAGTTAAAAAAAAATTCTATGAAAATCATTAATTTTTTTATTAAAAACATCAATTCTCAACTAAAACTAGAACATTTTAATTTGCAGGTAAAAAATTGATTTTTAAATAAAAAAACACAGACAAATTTTGAACAAATTTGTTGAATTTTTAACGAAATAAATCAATTTGTAATTAAAAAACATCAATTTCTTACCAAACGTAGAATAATTCAATTTTTATTTAAAAAAAAACTAATAATGAACAAAAAAAGAACAAAAAAACTATTTTTCAGCCCGAAAAAAATTAATGTTTAACCACAAAAAAATATTTTAAAAATAGTTAATATTTCATCCCGAGAGTATGAATTTTCTGCCAAAGTAGTTTAATTTTCGACTGGAAAAAAGAAATTTTCAACTTCAACAAAAAATCATTAAAATGATAAATGTTTGAACTAAAATTACAAATTTCTAATGTAAAAAAATGAATTTTGACACACAAAAAAAACAGAATAAAAAAATATTTATTTTTGAACTCGAATGTATGAATTTATAACAAGTTAATTTTTTTTAAAAATTTCAATGAAAAATGTAATTTTCTACTAAAATATTTCATTTTTCCACTAAAAATATATTTTGTTTACCAAAAGATAAGAAAACCAGAATTTTCAACAAAGTAGTAAAATTTTGAACATAAAAATCCAAGTATTCGAATTTTAAATAAAATAGTTGAATTTTCAACTTCTCAGTTAAAAAAATAATCATTTCTTATGAAAAAGACGCTCTGTATACCAACTAGTTTCATTTTCAAATAAATTGACGAGTTTACAAAAGGAGTTCAGTTATTAATCACTTTTTAATCTAAAAATTTAATATTTTTCGAACATTTTTTAAAAATGTTTATTTTTCAATTCGAATATATAAAACTAATATTATAATAATATAAAATATAATTTTTACAAAAAGAATAATAAACAGAACTGTCCACAATATCGTAAAATTTTGAACGTAAGCAATGAATTTTCAAATATATTGATGAATCTCTAACCAAAAAAATTAATTATAATTATAAAATTTATATTTGTTACATTAATTAATTAACTTT
>JAAAKG020139497.1:0-12342 GCA_010014905.2 Druon quercuslanigerum
ATAAGAAATAGAAGAGATTTTACAGGTTAAAGTTTATGTAGAATATATATATGTGTGTGTGTGTGTGTGTGTGTGTGCGTGTGTGTGTGTGTGTGTGTGTATAGAATTTACAGTGTAATGTAAGCATTTTTAGATAATTGATCAACGAAATGTAAGTAATTTCATGTAAGTATATGCTGTAAGAAGATACTTAAATCTGATATTAAGAAGTTACTGGTTTTCAAATTATCTTGAGAAATAAGTAGACAAGAGAAAAAATATATGAATGAATGAACAATTAATGAAAATGAATATAATAGAGAGAGAAAACAAGATAAATGCTATATCCCACAAAGTTATATTAAATAAAGGTGTACCTATAGATTTGACAAATCTGGAGAACATATTTTTAATTGCAAATACTGAAGGAACATTACGAATACTATTTGACAGTTTATTCCAAGGCGCCACCCTCTAATGACAAAAGATTTTGGTAATTAACATGCTCTATGAGCAGGTATTGCTAGGGTACGACCTCTATAAACATAAAACGGATGCAAGCATTAAACGCACGTTCGTGTTTGTAATTAAGGTCAACAGAGATTCCATCATATACCACACACCCATAAATATCCAAACTAAGGGAGAATCCAGTATACGTACCTCCACTGGACTAGCCTTCCTATTTCTTTATGATCCGTAACTATCACCCATCAGTTCTCCAGAACATAGCTCGAGCAGCAGGATGATGTTCACTCCATTCGCCAGTATGCAAGCCCTCACAGTCATGCCCCTCTGAAGATTTGGAGCAGTCATTTAGGTCTGCTCCCGATCTTCATGTGCATCGAAAGGCTCCTCCAGCCCCTGGCTGGTCACCTTAAAGTTGACCTGTCCAAAGTGTTAGAAGGGCCTGTTATTGAGGACCGCAAGAGTCCTCATCTAAGACTCAGGAATTTGCATAGCTAGAAGATTTTTGAATCCTCCTCCTGTTGTGTCCTCTTCCTGAGGTCTATCGTACCTGACGTGTAGCTCGTATCAGCCAACACCATCGTCAGGGGGTCATCCATCTGATCAACTGTCAAACCTTCCTCTTCCTCGCTTTTAAAAATCAGTACTGGTTATCGGCATTGTGGCGGCCGATGTACCAGGTACCGTTGCTACTCTACTAGCCCGTTGGGCTTGCTTCTTTAGTCTCCTTTTCAGGGAATCGTTGCTACGTTTCTTCTTACCGGGGGACTGATTTGCCGCACGCTATTCCATAGCCACGTTCAGAGGGAATGTCAATCCCTTAGCTCCCGGAAGAGCTGAGCACTCAGTTAACGCTTGAGTATGAGTTGCCAGAGAGAGAGAGAGAGAGAGAGAGAGAGAGAGAGAGAGATTGAGAGAAAAGGCTTATGTTCATTCCATTAGGACGAATTGAGCGAGAAACTCAATAAATACCCGTTCGCAGGCCACTATACCAACGGGGGACTGTATTTTGGTCGCTGTGCGATCATGCATACCAGGAGATGCTCATAGAGATCCTTTTCGAATCATGCAGGATAGCCCTTTTATAGGGGTCTTTTCATCCATATCTGACAAAACTATGTCGACAAAACTTTAATACAAAAAAAATAAATAATAAAGTCATAAGACTAAACACGACAAAAGAATTTTAAAAAAGTATGGTTGTAATAACGAGTTTGTTTCTCGTGAAACTCTTCGTCATAATGTCCGGCATTTCCTTTACGCACTCCATACGGTTTATCTATTCTTCTCTATCGGACTCGTGAAAATTATCGGGAAAACTATCGAGGATGATTTACTGGGCTGGTGAAGTGACGGATGCAATACAATCTAGTTAATTTGTTCAGTATTTTATTGACGAAGTCCATCACGTTATCAACATGGATTACCTCAGGTTTACCTCAGGTTTACCCCACCTCGAGTTAACTAGGTCCTCCAATGCTGCCCCCACATTTATGCATTGACTGCTCGCAGGGCTTTACACCCAATTCACTTAGTGAAGTAGTCGTAAAAGACCACAACATAACAGTTATCTGATTTACTGCGAGTGTAATGTCCCATGCAGTTCATAGCCACCAATTCCCAGGGTTGGTCAACTACCCTTTTTTCCACTGATCCAGGAGGAGCCTGTTCTGAAACCTTTGTGTGTTGACACGTATCGCACCCTTTCACGTAGTCCTAGCATAGGTATTTTCTACCCCTAAATGACCTGCCTGAAGTTCATCATGTACCTCAGTTAACACCTGCCGCCGTTTATCGACCGGAACCACTGATTTCTACGCTTCTATATCTTATACGATTGTGTCTATCAGAGGATTTAGTCTAAATGCATAGAGTTTTTCTTCTAAAACCTTCCAACCATGATACCTTGTAGGGAAATTTTGTAGCCCCGATGAGAATGCCTTTCAAATCGTCTTAAATTTCGTCTTCTGTGCCTCCGTCAAACTTCAACGGTTATTTTTTCTTCATATACGATTATTTTCGGGCCAATTACTTCTTCAATTAACATAGAATATATAAGCATATATAAGCGTCCGCTTATATTGAAACAGGCCCCGCCCCGTAACCCAGAATGTTGTTACCGTTCGACTCTTTTCCTTCAGAAGAACTTTATGAAAAGCTAGACTCAAGCCAATAATCGAAATATAACGGGCTGGCCGTACCTTATCCAGGATCAGGGGATATGCCACTGAACATCAAATTTATGCTCATAGTGGAGGGTACGATCATATTTTAGAACGCCGGGCGGAATGACTTCTGCAAGAAATTTCTGAAGCCAGTCACTCTCGATCTCAGAAAATTCCACCAATGCACAGCAAGTCTCTTGCTGTCTGATGTCGTCTCGGCCTAAAAAGGTTGTACTATCGTCCCCATGATAAACGATTTGTTTCTCACCAGGAGGCCTAGCTAAATAACACGCGTTTCTAAACCCATCTTGGATAAGACCGAATTTACGCATAAAGTTTCAGCCCAAAATACAATAGGGTAATAACGCGTTTGCTATTCGAATAGGTACTTCATGCTTTACACCATCTAATTCTATCGGCAGGAATAACCACCATAGAATCTGAGAGGCCGCCCTATTAGCTACTTTCGAGTTATTCCACTAAAAGTGAACGTGAAGACCCACCATCGATAAGTGCGTCAATCAATCGCGCACCGAACTTAATTTTCGCAAACAGTCTCATGGCCTTTTCTTTGGTGTCGATCTACCGACATAACAAAATTTCACCTGCAACTTCCATTCTTAACTGCCCTTGAGTCCCCTGAGTTCATTCTATGACTCTCCTGTGGTACTTTCTCACGCAATGCTATATTTGCTAATCCGAGGGGATTAGGCGTGCTGGTTCTAGCAATGGCACCCCTCCCCCTGAAATACAGCTAAGGGGTCAGAACTTCTACACCTAGGGGGGATTGTAATTGGATCATCGACTCGGATGACCTCTGGCGGTCCTTCGTTTTCAGAACTTCGCCTTCATATTTCATCTAAACGGGAGGTAATAGTATTAATAGTAATGGTCGGCTCTTGACATTTGGGGCAATCGCTTTTAAATATTCCTTCTGCCCCGTAGCCGTTACAATATCTACGCTTTTCCTCAGCGCATTTAAAATAGGAATGGCCTAACTTTTTGCTATTCCTAGATTTATATTGCTTGTACCTGTTCTCAGAATTGCTAGCGCTAGAACCTATCCCAGTAAGTTGTTTATTAACGGAATTCCCTTCCTTTTTTGAATTCATGTATGGCTATCGCGACTACTGGTTCCTTTTCTTTTCTTTAAAGGTTGGCCCTATTCAAATTTTTGCTCGGTCTAGACGAGTACTCGGGAAGGAATGATTCTTCAGGGGGTGGAGGTAAAATATTCTCGTCACCTCTAGCAACTGCCCGCTCATAATCTTGAGAATGAGCTGCTATCTCATTATATGGCCTAAAACCTCTGCGCCTGATTGCACATCTGATGTGACAACCCGCATCGCTATTAGCTTTATCTAGCTGTTCCTCTAGTGGGTTTGGATGCAGGTATTGCCTATGCAAAACCAATGTATACGTTAAGTAATCTACACTAGATTCTTTCAGGCTGTGCCTACGTGCGATTATTTGCTCTTCTAGTCGCTTTTCATAATTAATATCCCCGAACCTATTGCAAAAATTGTACTTGAATTGTGGTCAAGTCCTCCACAGGTATCTATTTTGCCTAAACAACACTAGTGCTATAACGTTTAAAAGGAAAGGCATTACTATAAGAACATCTGCCTTACTTAGCGAATCCATAGGCAGCTCATTCTCCACTCTGTCTGAAAATATAATCACGCTCGTATCCCTATAAACCCTATAAACTTAATATTCCATTGATTTGCAATTTACGATAAAATTTCATTCCTTCTCCTATGAGGGGTATTTGCTAGTCGATAGGCGGTGGTTTGTTCAGAGTGTAGGCCAACATTTGGGCCCAGATAAGAGGAATGATAATGAGGGTTGGCCATACAGACTCATGTGGTTCGATTGTCCTAATGTTAAATAGTTTAAAAAATTTTTCGTTCGCAAACCTTATTACGTTCTGACTACTTGGAATCGGTCTCGCCTCATTCGCTTCATAATTTTGAAAGTATGTCGTACGTGCTATATTATTTAAGTCTGTTTGCCCAGATGAGAGGAATGATAATGAGGGTTGGCCATAAAGACTCATGTGGTATGCTTGTCCTAATCTTAAATAGTTTGAAAAATTTTTCGTTCGTAAACCTTATTACGTTCTGACTACTTGGTATCGGTCTCGCCTCATTCGCTACATAATTTGGAAAGTATGTCGTACGTGCTCTATTATTTAACTCTGGTTGTGATAAAAATTGTTCCCTATTAGGAAGCAGGTTTGCAGGGGCTTTTTGAAAATGTATACCACTCTCAAAATATAACCTGTCTTGGCTCTCATAGTCTTCAAGCCTACCCTTATCTACGTAAGCCGCTAATGAGATGGGACGTTGTAGTCCCGTTTTATCCCCACTACAACCCACCATCACTAAATATTGTTAGCTAACTATAGGATCGAAATTCCTTTCAAAAGTAGCACTTGAAAAAGTAGGGACTGATATATTTTGGGAGATTTGGTTCGAAAAAGGAACTGACCTTTCCCATTTCGGAGAGTGCGGCCTACTCAACCTTTGTGAATCTAATTAAACGGGTGCCCCCTCTCTACTTATAAAATTTCCACTTTCCTCTCTTAAGGGTGACACTGTTCGCCACGCAAAATTTTCTGAATTGCGATTAGAAATTGAAGCTGTTGAAACAGTAGGCCTGTTACCCACTATTTTGATTGTAACCACCGTATTTCTATTTGTGGTAATAGTAGTGGTAGACACAATTGGGGTTCTAGATATCCCCCCCACTAAATGATCCTGATTCGGAGGGTACGGAATTATCTTGAATCTGTGAAGGGTGAGATCCCGAGATCTAATTAAATGATGCCCTTCTGCGAATTGTGGACAGGGTTACATGCCACCCTGACATAAATGTTTCGTCCATAGCTTAAGAATCATAAAGCTCTATTCGACGCCTATGCAATTTGAACAGAACTTGATGTGACATGTCTTCGTCTATTGAGGTCCATACTGCCTCCCTCACAAATCTTCTAAAATAAGGAATCGCCCTGTATAGTACTACTGTGCGAGTACTGGTATTGTTCACAAAATGTGCATTTAAAATAGCCCAAATCCTTTCCGTATATATATTTACCAATCATCGGATTAAATGAACAATCAATAAGGCGAGCATGTAAAGAAAACAAAGCTAATCTAAATAGTGATCATTTCAATTTACATTATTCACCAAAATCAAATAAATTGAATTAAATAGAAAGTACAAAGAAATTTCTGCGATATACCGGTTGAAAGCGTTTTCACTCGCCACCTGTCACTTTTGCAAGTATAGGTCGGCAATATGTTTGCCTGCACCAGTAATCCGTATCGCGGCCCGTTAGAAGTGAACCACCGTGAGACGAACCCTACCGAGCATTACCTTGTTTCTACGACCGCCCTCTTCACGTTCCGGGCCTTCGTAACTAATATCCATCCGCGTGATTCTACTAACGTGTAGAAAAATAACACCCATCCGAAAATGTTACCCGTCCATCAACTTAAATTATGGAGCGAGCACCCGACACTTTTCCCCGGATACCATTTAACAAATTACCCCTTTTTTGACATCTTTTTGCATTTGGTATGTAAAATCAGTGGTACAATCAAAAACAACATAATAATAAATATAAAAAATCACAAGTATATAAAACAAATATAAAATCACATAGCATAACAAATCAAAAATATACAATGCATAAATTAAAACTAGAGGTAGAATCACAGGTTTACAAATAAAGTAAAAACAACAGGTTATAAAATCAAAAAGCATAATAAAGGCAGATCAATAAATAGGAAACAAAATGCACAAATAAAATAAATAATGTTTAAACAAATTGTTTAAGAAGGCATCTGAGACAACAAGTAAAGAACATTAAAAATAAATAAAATAACTAAGTCGCTTATTTTAAGGCCAGTCAAAGTCCAGAAATGAAGCAGCAACAACCTCTGGAATGAAAAAATGAAAAAATAGACGTAGGCCGAAACAAACGTTGGCTAAACTATACAATTAACTAAAACGCAGGTACAATGCGAGGCTCAACCAAATACTGGTTACCGCTCGCCTCTCTCTACAACGCGCAGGCTACTTGATTCCGCCCTCTTGCGCAGGAAATCCAGATGTGACTTCTACTCTGTCGCAGTATTATGGCACATGGAGCGAGATTGCGGGACCATCATGCCCAAGATATGGTGATAGTGGTGCTGCGGAAAATCCAAGGTGGTGAGATTAGACTTGCACTAGGTACAGGATCTGCAATGCGGGATCTGCAATTGGTCTTCGGTCAAGCCATATGTCCAGGATTTCAATAGGGGATATTTTCTTCTTACGTCGAGATTATCGAAGAGCATACAAATCCCGAACCTGGACAAGAAAAATTCTCGGCACACCATCAGATTTACGGTAAAAAGTCTTGCCCACAGCTATAAATCTGCCGGTTGGACTCAGTGAGCGATTCTCTAAAATGGAAGGCTCGATCTTCACTTCAAAAAATAAGTTTCTTCGAAAGAGCACGAACTGTCTTACCTGATTCAAGTAACTCTGACTTCTTTAAAAGAGCAGCTTGCTCTAAATTGCTGCATTTTAAAGTTACGCCTGCGACTTGATATTCAAGAGTCAATTGTCTCTAATGCAAATTCATTGACGATGCAAGAATTTTCTTGACGTCAGATATTGATTCCATTAATAGAAATATCAATAGCTTTATTGGTAGCTCAGAAAAGATTATCAAAATCAGTATCGTCCTTTTCGATCGAATTGTACTGCTCCAGGCCTTAAGGTAATGCTGTGCGCTATACGCAGGACACGTACCGCGTCCCGCGCTAAATTTTGTTTTCTTTAGCCATGAAGTACCTCCAGGAAAAATATGGATAAAATATATATTGAAGCAGATAATAGAAGTTTTTTTTCTAAAAAAAAACTGGAGTTGTATCTCTATTAATTTAAAATTTGTTTATTAAGAACTACACTGACTATAGCATATATTTCGATCATCAAAATGGGTTCAGTAGTCTTCAAGAAAAATGGGTTTTTGTTTACTTTTCCCCTCCACATCACCCCTAAAAATAAAATTTTTTAGTTATTCTTTGCAGGAATGTTATTTCACATGGAGACCCATCGATAGTGGTAATATGAACTTGATACGTGCTGGGGCAACTTTTTCATGCTTACCCCCCTAGGCCCTTTCGACAAAAAAAATTAATTTTCTATCAAAAAGATAAAGGTTTAACTAAAACGGATTAAATTTTAACAAAAAATGAAAAAGTGATATTTTTCAGGTAAAAATTATATTATAAATAAAGTTTTTGTTTCAAAAATCGAGTTTTCAACGAAAAACTTAAATTTTCAACTAAATATGTAAAACTCAAAACAAACAAAAAATAATTTTTAACTAATCAATTTTAATTAATTTTCAGACAAAAGTAAATTAGTTCAATTTTCATATAAAAAATTAATTTAAAACTAATAATGTAATAGTTCATATTCTAAACACAAGGGATGACTTTCAAATTAATTTTACTCTGACGAGTTTTTTTTCTCCCTGGCCTACAAAAATGCTAGAATCTTGGGTAAAGTTTTTAGCATACAATTTTTTATGCCCTGAATAAAACAATTTAAATATAAAATATAAAGTTTTCTAGTATATTATCCTAGACAATTGTTTAATATGTCTCGTATAGGAAATGCCTGACTTGTGCAAGATTTTCGTCGATGTCACTGACTTTCCCAGGCCAAAAAAATCTCTTGATTTTCCCCTAATTTCCAGTTTTTACTTAACTTGCAGGCATACTGTTCGTTAATGGTAAAATGAAAATTATTTCCTAATCTTGAGAAAAAAAATTATTAGATTACAATTTTTAAAAATGAAATGATCGTTAAAGTTGAAGACATTGCGAATAAATAATAAGCTTTAAAATATTTTCGATAGTAGCTTCGTGATAAAATGAGAAATCTCGTGATAAAAAGGTATGTTTGCAAAATTTCAGGATTTTTTTAGTACATACTGCCAGAAACTGTTTTTGATGTAAATTAGGAAAAATGTACAATGCTAAATATTTGGCAGTACCTTTGAATATAATATAATGAGTAAAATTGTTATTACATATTAAAAAAAAGCCTATTAACAAAATAATCAATTACTTACTTGTAAAGGATTTATTTTAATTACAATTATTTTATATTGCAGGTGAAACTGATCAAAGTACTTTGAATAAAACATTAAAACTGATATGACAACTTCAGAGTATTGAAAGTAATTTTTCTACACAGAAGGACTTATTTCAGTAAAATATATACGTTTTTGCGATGTACAACAGAAACTTGTAAAACCGGACTTTGTTACTTCGGTCTCAGAGTGCAAACACTCACACTTGGGTTATCAGCGTCTCCGTGGGCTGATCCTGTTTCAGCGCCGTACTGCTTTTCGGCACTGCATCAAATAATCTTTCCTTCAGTTCAGTGTATTTTTCTCACTTTTAGTCTTTATTTTAAAACAATAAGATAAAAATTCAAATCTTTGGCATAAAATACCGAGCTAATTTGCCTTACGGCGAAGATAGGGCTTGGTATAGTGCTCTCGCCCCCATTACTTCACTATTAAGTCGAAATAAGTAATTATTGTTTCTTGGAATATTCCTTTGAATCGATACTATCCGCTTTTAAACATACGCGAAAGTTTTACGTACTTTTGATTCAAAATAATTTTTTCACAGTTATATTCCAAATGCGCTCATGTGGGCTATACATATTATCTGAATAGCGGCCGCTCAGTTATTGCGTAACGTTCTTTGGGGAGAGGGAGCGTTTCGCTAAGCGCGTTACTATATCTTACTTGTGAGAGAGAGGGGATCAAAGTCGATGTTACATAACGTTCTAAAATTCTTAAAAAAGAGCGTTACGTAATACATGAACGGCTCCATATCGACAAAAGAAACACAGGATATATGCAACTCCTATTCCCTGTAAAATAATGCATGCGGTAAAAAGAAAAAACAAGTAAAGGATGTTTCTATTTTGCTTTTATTTGGATTTGTTCCAAAAACCAACAAACCAATAATACTTACGGAATTATTATAACAGGTACATTAAGAATTGTGACGTGGGAAATAGGAACTGCCTTAAATTTAAAATTATTTGCGCTCCTTTTTTAAATATTAAAGTATTAATCTTATTATTATACCATTAAGTCATTTTGTTTTTAGGGTAAGATTTTTATTCCCGTGTTATTTATTTACTTAGCACGTTCGTTCCACAACACTTCTCTGACCCAGATTGCTGATGAATCTCTCTAGCGATCACTGCAAATAAAGAGCCTCACCAAGTCATCATGAGAAGTTTCCCGCTCGGTCCCATTAGTATCCAAGAACTTTTGGTTTAAGCGTCATTTGCTTCACTGACACTCTTCTTCATGAATTTCTTACAAACTATGTGTACACACACTTTCCTGTACTGGAACACCTATCAAGCTTCCTTCATGTCCATGAATTCTCTCATGCAAGCTCTTCTGTTTCTATGCCTTCTCATGTCTCTTCGACTTGGGGTCTCAGTCACACATGTTAACCATTCCTTCCGCAGCCTCCATCTGGGCACACTTCCATTTAATTTACCTTCATACACTTGTTTCGTTAGTCTTTCATCTTTCATTCTCTCAAAATGCACAAATCATCTTAACCTTTTTTCTTTAATATATTTCAACTAGTGTATCCTATACCAAATTCTTTCGAGATTATCTTATTACGCACTTTATCCATCAATGTTTTTCCGAACATCATGTGCAGGAATTTCATTTTCATCGCGTTAATGTTACTCTTATCCTTTTCTTTAAAGGTCCAGGTCTTGATAATGTACATCACATTCTTCCATAATATAGAATTATGTATGGCCCTTTTTCTGTACTTGACATATCTTTACTTTTGATAATAAGCCCTGCTCTACCGATGACCTGCTTACCCTCGCCCATAAGCCTATCCATTTCTCCATCTATATTTCCGTCATTATTCGAAATACTATCAAGATCTATGTATATGTTATCTCAATCTTTCCTTTAAATATCAAAATTTTTTTTATTTACGTCAATGTTTAGGGCCTTGCTCGTCATGCTCATCATGCAAATTGAGTTTGTATTAAAATATAGTCCAAAAAATGGCTCTTATTATTTATAGAATAAAACAAACTATTTTGGTTTATGAAGAAAAGAAGCTAAAAAGAATCTTTTAGATCAGTTCAGCACAGCACCAGCCAATAAAACCGGAGATGGAAGAAATTTCTCTGTATGAGGTAGTAACTTGCATTACGCTGATGCGATATCGTAAAAGAGAAGCCTCCATTTATTTTCACTTTTTTTCCTGCTCAGTAATACATTGTGCTCTTACCTCGCTACATAACGTAACTGGAGAAGCGCAAAAGCGCATCAAACGATAACATATTTCAAACTTGTTTGCGACGCGTCACAAATCTGGATTTAAAACTGCAGTCTTAGATCCTTTACTTTAACTTTTACTACAGAACAAGTAATCGAGAAAGCATTTATGTTCTAATCTATCACGAGAGGTTTTAAAAATTCATATATTACTCGAGAGGCAAGATGTAAATGAACTTTGATTTTTGTCAATCCTGGTTTCCTAAGGTTTTTTATATCGCAGAACACGAATCTGGAGTCAAAATTTGGAAATCCATAATAGTTGAACCAATATGGCAAATCAAAATTGAAAAGTCGTGAACTTATCTCTGATTGGAATAAATCGTCATAATATCAGATTTTTACATACAAAAAATAACAGTATTTCTAAGTCGCTGTATTATATTTTGTAATGGATTAGAATAACCAAAAATGGTATAGTACTTTGACAGAAGCGATATAAAATGTTCTACATTTCGGTACAAACGCTTTGCAATCCAGTGAAAGCAAAATTGTGCTTTCCTTTTGTATATCACCGTCCGCTATAATCAAGGTTTATTCATCTTATGTAAAAACAGGCACTAAACATGAGTGTGTTGTTAAATTTTTATTTTCTGATGGTTTTCAATGTTTTTCGTATACCAATATATCCCAGTGCAGACAGCTCCAGTCTTAATTCAGTCCGTATACAGCTCCAACTAGGTATTGTTGGAACGAGAATTGATTTGCTATGATAATAAACATTTTAAAAATGTATCCTTTTTTTTCTTCAAACATTATGGTCAAATGTCGACTCTGTGACAGGTGGTTGCTGTCTTCGCCGCACGATTTTTCGCTGGACAGATTTTTCATCCCTTCACTTTTTTTATAAGAATTGACCAACAAAGGCGCCATTCAAGTATTAAGGATCTCATTGTTAGAGCAATTTAGATCCTGCATCCCTTAAAAGTATTACATAATACTTTTAAAAATCGCTTTCATGATCCATCTGTAATTGATTAAATTGTAATTAACTAAGTTGATTAAAAATAGTGAAAAAATGGAAATAAAGAAAGCGTATTCCCAACGAAGTCTATTTTCTTAATGAAGCTTCACTACAAATTGTTGTTTTTGGTGTCAAAATGTCTCCTGAAGATTCTTATTATTAAATAATATATTTTAAGATCTCTCAAGTACATTTTTGCATAAAATCTCTTCTTTTCATTGCCACTTCAATTAATTGTTTCACTTCCGTACATACACACACCGAGAAAAATGTTTGTTTGAGTCAAACAAATTATTTCTTTAATATATGGTCAAACAATTATTTGTTTGATTCAAATAAATTTTTTCTTT
>JAAAKG020139498.1:0-12342 GCA_010014905.2 Druon quercuslanigerum
AAGTCGAAATCATATTCAAGTTCAGTATCAATTCTTCATATGGTGGAGACTGTAGTTATAACTTCCGTCCCACCAAATTTCAGTTATTAGGCAAGGAATTATGCTTAAAAATTTTACTATTTTGTTGAAAATTCGTTTTTTTTGGCTTCTAAATTCAACAATTAAAATTTTTTTATTTCTTTTTTAATAAATTTGAAATTTGATTGAAAATTCATCCTTTTAGTTTGAAAATCTATCCCTTTTCTGCAGAAATTTCATATTTTTGGTTAAAATACAACTATCTGTTAAGAAATTAATTTGCTTCGATTGGAAATTAACTTTCTTGTTGAAAATTCCTCTTTTTGGAACAAAATCAATTTTCTAGTTGAAACTGCAATTATTTGGTTGAAAATTTATCTGTTTTAGGTTGAAAATTAATCTGTTTTAGGTTAAAAATTAATCTTCTTAGTTAAAAATTGAAATACTTTTTTCAACTATAATTTTTTGCCTAAATATTTATAATATTAGTTAAAAATTAATTATTAAAACTGAGAATTTAACTATTTTGTTAAAAATTAAACTTTTTTTATTCAACAGTTTGGTACGAAATGAAAGTATTTATTAGAAAATTCCTTTTTTAATAACTATCCTAAATAACAATTACATTACTCAACCTGTAGTTGATCTTTTTGAAATTAAAATTTAATTATTTAGTTACAAATTTTCGGAGGAAAATATAAAATAAAAATAATCAAATAAGATTTAAGCTAAAATCACATTCATTGTTTAAAATATTGAGTTAAAAATGTATGCAATTTGTTGAAAAATCGTGTTTTTCGGTAGAAAATTAATCTTCTTGGATGAAATTGTATTAATTTTGGTGGAAAATTAATCTTTTTATAGAAAAATCAACTCTTTATTTGAAAATTACCTTCTTTGTTAAAAATTGAACCCTTGATTGAAAATGCGACTGTTTGACTAACAATTAATAATCTGTTTTGGTTGAGGATTTAACTGTTATATTAAAAATTAAGTTTTTTGGTTGAAAATTCATCATTTTAGTTGGAAATTGATCTATTTCGTTCAAAATTTTTTTATTTAAAAATTCAATATTAAAAAACTCAACTATTCCATTTAAAATAAAAATGTATCTATTTTCATTAGAAACTTCGACTACTGGGTTGACAATTTATGCATTTTGCATCAAATTTGTCTTTTTTGGTTAAAGATTAATTCTCTTGTTTCAAACTTCATCTTTTTGTTTGTAAATTAATGTATTGTGTTGAAAATTGGTAATTTTTGGTAGAAAAATGATCTTCTTGGCTAAAATTCAACTATTTGGTTGAAAAATGTATTTTGTTTAGAATTTATCTTTTTTTTGTAAAAAATAAATGTTCGGTGTTCAAAATTCATCTGTTTTTGATTGAAATTTTAAAAAAATATCTTGGTTAAAATAACAAGTATTACATTTTTTATTCAAAATTTATCTATTTCCGTCAAAAAATAAACTGCGTCACTTGAATTTAAACTACGTCGGTAATTAATAAGAAGCAGCAAAATTATAAGCCCTCCACTAATTGTCTGATTTAATTTTTGGATGACCCCTGAATAAATTAACAAACAAAATTTAGTCCTTATGCACGGCCCTTAATCAGCCATTGAGAACATATCATTTTAGCCAATTAGCGTAGAAGTTCAAAAATATTTTTCAAGATAAAGTTAAGAAATAGTTGTATTAGCTGATAATTGTAAGAAAATTTTGTGTTTAGTGTGACTTTTTTCGAAACATATAGTAGCAAAATAGTGCCAACACTCAAAAAAAAGTATAAAATTGTTTCAATAGTGTGGTGAGTCCGAGGCTTGCAGAGTTTACATATTAATTTAACTAACATTTCATTTTTACAGATTGTTTCGTACCTCATCGGATGCTTCAGAACTACAGTTCCTTTCGAGTTGGACTTAATGTGAAGCTTGCTGCGTTTGTAAAGCCATCAATTTGACTAAATGGTACCGCGAGGAAGAAAATTGGCCCTTCACCTCCACCGAAAGTAGATTACTTGCTGCGAAAAAATCAGGTTCGGTTACAATATTGTTCTCCCTGAAACATTCTCTGATAATAAAAAGTTGTTACGATTTTTATTTATAATTATCTGTTTCCGTTATAATCATTAGTGTAGAATTTTTAACGATTTTATAACTAAGAGGAGAAGGAAACATTATGAAGCTTGTTTAACTGAGAAATGAAATGTTATTTTTAAGGTACCTATTAGAAAAGTTGTACTTAACTCCTGCGAAGACCCTGCAATTTCTTTAACGATTTTACATATAGTGAATATTTCTATCTGTTCGCTGGAAAAGAAATTTCTTTGAAGTCAGAGGAGATTCAACGAAATTTTCACCAGTAAACTAAATACAATAATGTATTGAAATAAAGTTGCTGTTTAGAATTGTATAGAAAAGGAGACTATCCCCAACAGTGTTATCAGATAAAATCTTATTAGATCTGCTGGTTAGTACATTCAAGTACAAAACATAAAAATTTCTAAATACAGTTGTTAGTTAATGGCCCCCTTTAGAATCATAAAATCCGGCTTACATTCTTTTAAAAGTCTTCGCTCTAACATTTTCTGATAAGGGGGTAATGTTCGAAAGTTCCAAAGCTGAAAAAGATCAATTTCCCAGGAAGGAAAAGCTCCACCACCAGATTTTAAACTCACTACAAGCAGATGTTCTTCAGACTAGGAGCACAAAATTACTTCATGAAGTAAGTAGAAAGGAGATGCTGATGGAACTACACCATTACTCTACTTGCTGAACTAGTCCAGCTTTAAAAAGGCATATTGGGACTATTAAGTCAATCATAGTAGCATATTAGATCGACGGAACACTCCATAGTGTTCCAAGAGGAAATACAACATGATACGTGTGAGATTAGAACACAGAAATAATTTGAATTCAAGTTGACTCAATTCAGTTTGATAAGCTTTGGGTCAACTTGAGTTCAACTTTAGTGTGAAGCTGAAACTTTGACCCTTAACGGAATTGCGAGAGATCCTGAAGAAACGGACGTTTTTTGGTAGATGAGCGATTTTTAATATAGCATCTGAGGGTTGGCAACTAGGGACTACTTCACAAACTGACCTTTGGCCAGATTCGAATCAGCTGACAAGCCAGGGTTTCAAGAATGTGTACACATCAAGAAGCACGTTCATTCAGTCTCTGGTTGTCCATCCCACGAAACTCGCTTCGAAGTTGGCCTTCCAGTTTCGCTCTTAAGACTTCGGCGTTTTCATCTGCATGCTTTACAACTTCCGAAACAGTAACATTAGTTTAGTGCTGTCCTCATTCTTTTACGTAAAATATCGACTCTCGTAAAATATCAAGTCTCTTGTAAATTATCGAAAGAGCCAACTGTATAAAGTTGACAAAGATATTTTTCGAATAATGACAGGCCCTGCGTCCAGTGGCTCTCTTACGCTGACTCTTACGACTAAGAAACGATGGCTATATACAAATTTCCTTATACAAAATTAGTCGCCGATTGCGAAGACCGAGGTTGTTCCGCCCAAAGCTGCCGACCCTTTTCTTATTTGTATTCCAAGTTCTCATCGCCCAACCCTCCTGCTCTTTACTATTCCACCTGTGTCTAACCTTCTTTTCAGATTCTGATTCGTCTATGGTTATGAGAGCCTCTGCCTGATCCTCGTATCGCTCTTCATCTTCAGGAACTAAGCTGATCTGCGACACCGGGCCATCGGTTTCTACCACGGTTCTCAGAGCCAATGTTTTCTTCTCCATTTCTTCATCTTCATTAGCTTCTGTGCCCTCTTTAGTCGCAGAACTTCGAGAAGAGTTTCCCTATCCAAATAAATTTATTTCTTAAAGATTCTTAAATACAAACAACACGCAAATACAAATAGAAAATAAAATCTTTCACAACTCACCCCAGTTGATGACTCATTCATAATAGATGGATCTTCAATCATAGCCGGACACCTCAACTCTTTGCCATCAAGGATTTGAACAGTCTTCATGACTTCAGTCTTATCTGCAGCAGCCTCATTATTCTCCTTTCTTCTATCTTCTACCTCGACGTCCATCTTCTCAATTCCGTCAACAACATCCATCGGATAGGAGACTCCACTCAATCTTTGTACAACCTTATCGATGCATTCGCTTTCAGTTAGAACTCCCGAGTTAATTTTATTTGAAGCAGAGAAGTGTTCGAAGAAGACACGATTCAGCTCTGTCTGTGCTTTTAGACGTTCCTGCATTTCAACATACTTTCTCTTGTAATCCATCTCCATACTGGACCAAGTGCTATCCGCTTGCTTCAGTGTTTCAATGAATGCATGTTCTCTCCGCTCTAAAACAGTTATCTGCTGTCTCAAAAAAAACTCCGTTTTCGCAAGTTCCTCCATACTTCTCTCAAAATCTTTCAAAACTTTGCTGCAATCTTTACAACAAATATCTGCAGAATCAGGAGACTTAAAAGATCCGGAAGATTTAAAGGAATCAGAAGAACTAGAAGATTTGGGAATATCAGCAGAATCTTGATAGATTCTTTCACAAGATTCATCAATTGCATCTTCTTTACCAGATGATTCTCTTTTAGTTCCTTCTGTTTCTCTTCCTTTAATATCATCGCACTGTGATGAGAAATCAACCAAAGATTTTCTTTCCGTCATTGTTTCAATGCTCTTCATCTCCTTTGGCACCTCCTTTACATTGCGTAGTTCGTTCTCCAGCCAGTAAATTTTTTCAGTAAGTTTGTAATTTTCATCGAGTAGTTCTTCATCACGTTGTTTCGAAAGCTGTCTTTCTTGAAGAAACTTCTCCTCAGTTTCTTCGTACGCACTGAGCCTTTCTTCCAGGTCACGTATTCTCTCCTGGCAGGCTTCAAGTTGAGCGATGTCCACGGCCTCGCTGACCTCAGGAGAGGAACAGGTTTTCGTGTCAGTCACAGAAACAGGAACCTTCACCGCTCGTTCTTGGATTCGCGCTCGAAGCTCCTGCAATCGCTGCACTTCCTGAAGAAGTTCACCAGCTGGAGCTTCTGTCTGGGTACCACAACTTGCCAGCTCCAATTCGTTCTCATCTTCCTCCTCGAAAATTCCACTTTCTTGGAGCGACAGTGGAGGTTTCTGGGGCACTGGAGACACTGGTTGGGTCAAGGTTGAGGTGTAGGGAATCACTGTCGCCACTGCCCGGTCTCTGTGTTTGTTTGATTGGTCCTGAAAGAAAAATAATACAATCTTAAAGCTTTATTTACTTCATCCGAAAGCAGGCTGCAAACCAATGAGCATGTCCACTTTCTGTTATTAGACTTTTAACCACCCTGCTTTGCAGCTAAATGCCGTTTTATCTATGCAAACAAACCATGACTTCAGAGAGTTCTTTAAGTCACCAGTTATTCTTCTTAAAATTCAAGTACCGGTTTGGCGGCGATTTAAAGTGACAAAAATATCTTGCGGTTGATTTCAGAAAGCTAAGAGCGAAGTGTGCCTTATCATGGGAATTACTGGGAATTACCTGATCATTAAGTCATATAATCGGGTATTTCAAGCGGGCATATATCCGAGCATATATCCACATTCATGTCATGCAACTTTCCATAAACGCAGGGACCATATTGCGAAAAGGAAGATCTGCGACTTTTATAGCCTCCGACGCGTATACATCCGTTGGCAAAAGTCACGGTTTAATTGGCTTGAACTAATAGCCGCGGTATTTGCCCTGGTATTTGATATCTGAACACGTGAGAATTTCAGGACATGCTTATTTATGCATATTCATAAGGGTGTTATTCATACTTAGTAGACATTTTTTAAAGAATATCATGCTCTCGTTGCTCTCCAGCTTTGTTCGAACTAAAAAAAATTCTCCTTTCAATCAAGTTGGTTAATTTTAAATCGTGACTCAACGACCATGAATTTTTCAATTGATTTAACATAGAAAAAGGCAGCTTTTTGTTATTCTACGATTTAAAACCCGATCAAATGTTATGTATAAATAATTCTGTGCTTCAGTATCATGTTTAGAATTCTTAAAAAAATAAGAAATAATTCTAAATTTTAAATTTATATTATTATAAGACATTTTTATGGGTCCTCAAAAATATCCCATAGGTGAAAATGTTTAATTTTACGTATTATTGACCTAAAAATACCTAAAATATTTAAGTATAGCTGAACTTTCTTGAGACTTTTCTGCCGTTTTTGTTTAAAAACTTATAAAATCTGCAAAATACATTCATTTCGTGACTTAACTGAAAAAATGTAAATTTTTAACAAATAAAAATTGCCTAAACGTTTAAAAATTAATTAAAATATTACTGGGTATTTTTTAACTTGTCAGTTAATGATGATTCATTATGTAAAATTTCAAGAAGCATTAAAAAAAACTTCAGTAGTAGGTAAAATTCAATTTTATTACTTATGTACCATTTTTGCAAAAACATTTGTATTCTTTAATTGTTTATATTATTATATTATAAATTTAAAGATAAATTTGAAGTGTAAAATCTTGCCTTGTCGACCTTTTCATATGCATATGAAAATGTTATCTCTAAACTTGAAGCCTCTTTAAAAAAACTAACATCGTCAATGCCCCCTATTCTTAATATTGTATGAGACAATAAAAGTTAATTATAAAACTCTACCGCCTCAAACTCAATTCAAGTATCTACATTTTAAATGAGTCGCCTGTCTCTTTACCAAATTTATGACGATCATGATAAATGCCTTCCTTTTCAGTACCATTTACAATCAAACATGATGTAATATATTATGTAAAATAAATGTTTATAAACCAAATAGCAAAGAAAAGGCATTTATGATTTTTGTCTTAAATTTGGTAAAGTAAGAGATGACTCATTGTGACGAAATTTTAAACTGCGACTAAATTTGGGTGAATTTATTCTGTCCGTATGTTCACATTGAAGTTTGTGCGTACCGATTTATTTTTAAATTCATTTGATTTATTATTTTTATACAAGCCATAGAGGGACTGTTTAGATCTGAAAACTACAATTTTTAATAATGATTTTTTCTCAATAATTTAACTTTCTTTCAATTTTCAACAATAAAAAAATGCAGTACTAATCAAGCTCATAACTCAAATCTTAGAAAAAAATTCCATTCATTTCTCATTTTTTTTCAGTTGCCCTTAAACGATAAAATAAATTTTTTTTAGTATTCAAATTACAAAAATAATTCTTAATTGAAAAACATTTGAAACTAAAATGAAAACAATCAAAACTCATTAAAATTTTTATTTCAAGGTCTTCCATATGTATTGCAAAATAAAATATTCATGCTTGTGTATTTATTTTTATTTTATTTTTTATTATTTAGTAAGCCAGCCCATCTGACTGGAAATAAACTAAGTGCTTCTTAACTTTAGTAATCGAACGAGACACCTTAAACAATTCCATATGCCCAAGCGAACACATTGAACAAATTCACGTTCTCTGTAAGCGAATACTTTAGATTGTAGAATTATAATAGCAAAATTTTACTTTGAAAGTGTTGGGATGAGATTTTAGGTTTATACTGAAATATTCAACATTTTTGTGTTACAGTTTTCAATCTTTGAAAACTGAGCAACATTGTAAATTGAAGGCTATTAATTGAAATTCATAATAGATACTTTTAAACGACATCCTTTAAGATAGAAGTTCGTAGAATCTTGAAATATAAAGTTGAGACTTTTAACATTTTACAATTTAAAATTCAGGGTTTCAAACTTCAAATTATAGAAGTCTGCAAAATTAAAAATTTCAAAAAAGCGCTTAAAACTCTACCTGCACTTGAATGATTAGCTTTTCGTGATAAGCAATGAGAAATTAAGAAATAAACGTTTGAAAGTCATGCCTTCCAAATTACGCCATTTTTAACTATTTTTATTTTGAAAATGTCCCAAACTAAATATGCTAAACTTAATACTATCAAAATTATTTGAAATTATAATCAGAATCATAACAATCTTCTTTTTTTCACTTTTATTATAGTCAACTATCAGTCAATTATTATTATTAGTAATACCTTATAAAGTTGAATCGGTTCTGGTGATACAATTCCGCTGTCTGCCAGGTCCGGAGACTCTCTTTGAAATGGTGATTCTTCCAATTCCAAAACTCGGAATTCCAGGAGCTCATTTTGCTCCCGAAGATCTGACATCTCCGCGATCAAATTTGATTCGCGTTCCTCCGCATCACGCAGCTTGTCGCTCAGGGCTCTTCTGCTGTTCTGACTGCCTCTTGTCTGAAGATAAAATTAAAATAGTACATTGCGCAACAAGTGCGAAAAGTGGAATAGCTTCTCGCACGTAGAACACGCGACATTTTTTGCCAAAACTTTAGAAAAGTGGCGATGTTCCGTCAGAGTGGCCGAAAACTTTATTTTAAAAATGTTCTGATTTTCCCTAACTTTTCATTTTCACTTATTAATAATATTCAAAATTCTGAATCTTAATCTTGACATAAAATCATTTATAAATAGGATGAACCAATTTTATATCAAAACTTTAAACTTTTAATTAAAGTTTTTAACAAAACAGTTCAATTTTCAACGAAAAAATATAAATTTTTAATAAAACACTTGAATTTTCAACAAAGCATAATATTTTTAACTAAATATTTGAATTTTCACCAAATACTCTAATCTTCTACCTGAAAAGATCAAGTTTAAACTAACTAGTTTAATTTTCAAAAAATGAATAAAAAACCTCGAAAGATGAATTTCCAACCTAACAGTAGAATTTTCCATAAACAAGAATGAATTTTGAACGAAACAGTTTCATTTACAAAACCAAATAACTAAACCTTGAAACAAAAGAGTAGAACTTTTAACAAAATAATTAAACTTATAACTAAATTGATGAAATTTAAAACAAATAGTTAAAATTTTAACCCAAAGAAGCGAATTTTCAAAAAGACTTTTGAATTTTTCACCCGAATAGTTGAATGCTCAACAAAAACATGGGTTCTCGACGAAAAATATAATAGTTGTTGTTTAAAAAAAGAACTTTTCTCAAAATATTTAAAGTTTCAACCATACATTTTTTTAACAAAATAGTATAATTTTCAAACAAAAGAGGAGTTTTCAACAAAAAGAGTAATTTTCTATCAAGAAAGATATATTTTCAACGAAACAGTCAAATTGTCTACACGAATTTTATTTTATCCAAGCAGTTTCATTTAAAACCAAGTAACTAAACTTGCAGCCGAAAAGGAAGATTTTTTTTACAAAATAATTCAATTTTCAATCGAAAAGGATCATGCTTTAACCAAATGGTCGAATTTGTAGTAAAAAAGAAATTAATTTTCAACAAAAGAAGAAACATTTTCAACAATATAGAGAAATTTTTTAACGAGAAGATGAATTTTCACTTAAAATAATCAATAAAAATTTGTCATTCAAAAAGGAAAAAAGAAGTTTATCGAAAAAAGAGGAAATTTCAAACTAAGAATGTTAATTTTACACCAAAAAAGGCGAATTCTTAACTGCCAAACATGAATTTCCAGCCAATAATGGAAAAGTGACATTTTTAAATAAAAAAATAATTTAAAACAAAAAGAAAACGATTTTTCAACAAAAAAGTTGAATTTTCCACAAAAGAAATGAATTTTCAACTGAAAAGATGAATCTTGAAAAAAATTATGTTTTAACAAAGTGGTTGAACCTTTAACCAAGACGTTCTTTTTTCAAAAAAAAAAAAAAAAGATGAATATTCAAGGAACAAAATAATAGTAGATATTTTAAACGAAAAAGATTTAAATTTTAAATAAAAACAGTTGAATTAAAAAAAAGAAAAAATGAATTTTCAACAAAATAGTTAAATACAGAACCAAAAAGACTAATTTTCAACAAAACAGTTGCATTTTTTCAAAAATATTATAACATTTTTAGTAAAATAGATGAATTTTTAAACCAAAAAGACGATTTTTCAAAAAAAATTGCAACCAATTAATAACATTTTTAACTAAAATTATAATCGTCAGAAAGTAGCTACTAAAAAAAGTCATAGCAAGGGAGTAACAGAAGTTCACTTTTAAAATTCCCTAATTTTCCCCAAACTAACTTTTCATTTCCTCTTGCCATTAATATTTGAAGACCACAATTTTCAACTTTCCCTGATTATCAGGGGTTTTTTTCTACCTACGGCCACCGTGTCTTCAAAGCGTGCGCGAAGTACAAAATTCCTCTATTGTGAGATCAGTGTGCGGAAATTCCATATTCCCGTACGCTAATATCACAGTAGAGGAATCAGGCACTTCGCGCATCCTTTACAGGCGTGGAATGTCACAATTTCCATACATTTGTTATGAATATTATATACTGGCCGGGAAAATGATTAAAATTGTAAAAATGCCAAATTATACCTCTTGTAAGAGGGCCTTTTCCAACTCGCGAACTTGGCTCTTGGCATGTGTTAATTCCCGTTGTTCCTCCAGTAATTTGGTTTGGAGTTCTTCGACCTCAAAAAGAACGGATTCGTACGCTTCTCTCGTGACACCATTTGCCTGCCACTGGCCACACCCTCCAGGTTGGGGCGAAAGTGATGAAGGTGCACTCGAAAGGGCGCTGTCACCTTCTTCGTTCTCCTCCTCATCATCAACTTCTGCCACAGGCTCCAGCTCCAACCATTGCTTGTAAAATTCCTCCTTTCTTTTTTTATTCAGCAACTGGTCCAACTTACGCTCCTTCTCCTGAATTATACAGAAAATAAAACAATGTCATTCACAAATTATGTAGAAATGAAAAGAACTATTACCAGAAATTTTCATTTGCTCTAGAGAACCTCGAGTCGACAAATGAAAAGCACATTTCCAAAACGTCTGGTGTCCAGGTCTTCAAAAATTTAATTTTTGCCGTATTTTTAATTAAAGTAAAATATAATATACATGAGTTTGACCGCAAAATTTATGGGTATAACAAAACAATAAATATATTAAAAGTACTGTTCCTTATGTTTTTGGGTAAGCTAAATTCGAATCCCTGGCCAAAATTCAACTACTTTGACTTCAAAATTCAATATGGCGGTTTTCGCATACAAAAATAGTGAAAAATGTTTGATTTTTTATTTTTATAATTTTTTTTCAGGCATAAAACGCGTTAATATCTTAAAATTTCTTTAACAATCGCTGCACAACATTCTTAACCTTTAACACAAAATTTGGATATATGTGCTTTTTCTTTCAAAATGGCGGACAAAATGCAAAAATGTCCCAAAAACTGTTTTTTTCCACCATCGCTATTTTTCTCAAAAACTTCACAGTTTAAAAAAAGATCTATTATTTAAAAATGTCTTAAAATTAACCATAGAACATTATAAAATTTTTTCAGATTATTTAGAAAAAATTTTTGATTTTTCAAAAAATCATTAATTTGAAATTTGCAAAAAAATTGTCAAATAATCTGAAAAAATTCAAGTATATTCTTTGACTAATTCTAAAACATTTTTATTCTTGGAAAATTTGTACCAGAGCCTATAGCTTTTGGGAAATAATTGATCAAACTTTATGCGAATTCTTTTCAGCCGTTTTTAGATTTTGGAAATTTACTTTTTTATTTATTTATTTTCCAAAAACTTAAGTACAAATTTTTCAAAAATAAAAATGTCTTAGAATTAGTCAAAGAATATTCTTGAAGTTTTTCAGATTTTTTAAAAAATTTTTTTGCAAATTTGAAACTTTTGATTTTTTGAAAACTCAAAATTTTTTTCTAAAAAATCTGAAAAAACTTCATAATGTTCTATGGTTAATTACTAGACATTTTTAATCTATGGAACTCTTTTTAAACTTTGAAGTTTTTGAGAAAAATAACGATGATGGAAAAAAACAGTTTTTGGAACATTTTTGCATTTTGTCCACCATTTTGGAAGAAAAAGCACATATGTAAAAACTTTTTGTTAAAGTTTAAGAATTTTGTGCACCGATGGTTGAAGAAATTTGAAGATGTTAACGCGTGTTATGTCTGAAAAAAATTATAAAAATAAAAAATCAAACATTTTTCACTATTTTTGTATGCAAAAACCGCCATATTGAATTTATGATATGTTGATGCTATTTTTATGATATGTTTATGTTATGTTAATGTTATTTTTATGATATGTAATGCTATGCCTATGCTATTTTTGTTATGTTTATGTTATGTTTATGTTATGTTTATGTTATGTTTATGTTATGTTTATGTTATGTTTATGTTATGTTTATGTTATGTTTATGTGATGTTTATGTTATGTTTATGTTATGTTTATGTTATGTTATGTTTATGTTATGTTAATGTTATGTTTATGTTATGTTTATGTTATGTTTATGTTATGTTTATGTTATGTTTATGTTATGTTTATGTTATGTTT
>JAAAKG020139499.1:0-12342 GCA_010014905.2 Druon quercuslanigerum
TACAACTGGTCTGCGAACTAAATATAATCATAATAGTACGCGACCGTTTCATTCCCATTGCGTTGACCGCCCCTGACAAGAGCTTTGATTTTGTGCGAGGGTAACTCGTGCCAAATATGGAATCACTGGTTGAACCCAGCATTCGCTTTTTATAATCTTCGCGAGATCGCTGAGGCTCCGAATTGCGTGGGTGGGAGCCTTTGCGACTACGCGTTTTCTTACACCTAGATGCTGTGGTCCATTCTCGGTCTTGTGCGTCTGGTGTCTGTATTAAGAGAGGCCTGCTTGAAGAGCTTACAAGTTTTGAAATAAAATGTTAAAACCATTCACAGTATATTGAAATTAAATTAAAACCTAATATATGTTGACCTGATTAAATACCGTGGAATTAATACAATCATTGAATTATTTTCTTATTGCTATAATTTACCATTATTGTCTATCTTTCAATAAATTCTTGAGTCACTAAAATATAAATAATTATAATATAATAAATTTTTCAAATTCAATTACATTTGAAAGCTCTAAATTATATCATTCTTATGTTGTGTGGGATACTAATTTAAATTTCCCGCTACTTATCAGCCGCGCAGGCGGATTGATAGTATTAGTTCCGCATTTGGTCAGCGTGCATAGGTAGTGCTACCCTTTCTCGAAACTGAGATTAATCGTCAAGGATATAAGAACCCTTGAAGTCGATAGCTCGCATTAATTGGCCAGGGGGCCGCAGCCTGGCAACTGTTATATTTTTTAATGTCCGAAATGTTAATTAACGTTTTCGGACATAATGAACTAAATAAATTTAAAAAAAAACTGATTATTTTTCAGTAATATTTTTATTTTTCCAAGCACCAAAAATTTGTTTAACTAAAGAAATTTAGAAATACATTTATATGTAAAACCGATTTTTCACTCGATTCTATTAATTAGAGCTTCTTCCATTATAAACACTGAATTCTCAGAACAAATTTTCGCATTAATTTACTTTGATTAAAAACAAAAAAATCACGGCGGGCATGAACCTACCCAGCCATTTGAACCAAGTCCCAAGATGATACCAGGTTTTTTCGGGAAGTGTGCTATGTGGGTAAGGCCATACTATAAAACTATATAGGAAACTATATAGGGAACTATTTAGGAAAATATATCGGAAGCTATATAGGATCTCGTCTCAAATTACTTTGTAATTTCTCAGAAAATATAGTTTGCTAGATAGTTTCCTATGCAGTTTCTCATATAGATTACTCATATAGTTATCTTTATGAGAAACTGCATAGGAAATTAAGTTAAGTAAGTAAAGTAAAGTAAATTTATTAAATATGCGTATTTAATTATATGCAAAATTATCAGGTAATTATTAGAGACATATTAGAAATACAGATATACGGTTGTCCAAAATGTAACGAAACACCTGAACAATATTCCAGGTAAAATATTTTTTCAAAACGTTCGAGGTCATTCTTGGAGCGACTTTTAACGAGGAATCCAGCGGTATCCTTGAACTAGACCTTGATCTTGACCTTCAAGGTTATTTCAAGCTCAACTTGGTTTTTTTTTAAATGGGAACACCTATTTTTCCAACGGAAATCGAAACACAGGGAAGTTTTACGTCCAAAAATGTATGCAAGTCATGGGTCAAGGATGATCTTGAGCTTCAGCTGAAGGTTTTTAGACTTAACACAGGTATAGTTCGGGTCCAATCTGTACTGCTTCGGCTCAGGTGTTTACGGAAAAGGTGGAGGTCATTCTTGGAGTAACATTTAACTAGGAATCCAGTGTTGACTTTGAATTTCACCTTGAGCTTCAAGGTTATTTCAAGGTCAATTTGGTTACATGTATTATTATTAATTATATTATTATATATATACATTATATTATTATACATGTTATTCAGGAACAACTACGTGGACGTAGTAAAATCTGTTTCCTTTGGGATGCTTGATTTACGAACGTCCCCTCGCCTATCACATTTGATTATTAGCATTAATCAGCATAACATCTTATTTTAAGTGCTCGAACTGTTCTCCATTTACGTCTTGACAGTAAGCTATTCGATAGTAAAAAGCATCAATAGCATTTTGGATCATTTCAATAGGAATGAGAGCTGACTTATCTACGATCAGTTGCCGTTTTCTTCTTAATTTTCGGGTTTCGGTCTTAACACCCGATCCTTCAGATAACTCCAAAAAAATTATACAACGATCAACATGTACCTGATCTAAGTAAGCGCTAAAAAGTGCAATGTCAGCCTAGAAATCTTATATGGAAGTGCAGGTATTAATGGAAATTCGTGTAAAAAATTATTAAATAAAATGGATGTTTTACGTGAAATTTGTACAACAACCTGTAATTTTTCTTGTATGCAATTTGTTACCTGTTTTGGCGCATTCAAATAGGTTATAGATTCTTGTTTTTCATATAATTTAAAATCAGGTTACTTTGACAAGATCCAAGTTTAAAAAAAGAATATTTACATTCAGAGTTAAAAGTAACTCCGAAAGTTCACGCCGTTTTTTTCATGTTAAAGATTTTTGTGAGAAAAAATGAAAGGATTGGGGTGTTACTCGCAACAAGCTGTCGAATCAGCTTATGTAAACTTTAAAAAAATGTGGATTTTCATTAAATATTATGTAACTGTAAGTTTTATTACATTCTCATCCAGAGAAGGAATTAGATTTGTGTAAAATTTGACCTCCCCCCCTCCCGGTTTTTGTCAAATGTCCACGTTTTGAGACCCCCTGTACCCGAAAAACAGGTTTTTACGAATGTGTCTGCTTGTTTGTCTGTATATATGTATGTATGAATGCCTGTATGTATGCATGTCTGTATGTATGTCTGGCTGTGAGCACGATAACTTTTGAAAAAATCAACAGATTGGATTGGCCTTTGGTATAATCTTTAAGTATCTCAAATTGAAGATCAAGTTTCTTATCCAGCCATTTTATATAGAAATTCAAAAAGTGAACACATTTTGGAAATTTTTGAGACCACTTTTTTCAGATTTGAAAATTCTATGTACGGTTATTAACAGTACTCGAAATGGCTAACAATTTATCACAATAATTTTTTTCGATAAAAAAAAGTCCAGAGGGGAAAAACGTTGGTTTTTGAAAGCCCTTCAAGATTATTATCACAATTTTTTGAACTTCTTCGAAAAATCGAAAATTCAAATTTTGATCACAGAAAAATAATAAAAAATATAATATTCTATTTTGCGGTCAAACTATGCAAGATATGAAAAAAGATGTAGAGAGAAAAATTGTGCAGTCATAAAAGATCTACAAATTTTTTACAAATCACTTTTTGACAGGACGTTTAGTTTTTGCTTTATTCATAAAAAACAGCATTAACAATGAAAAGATTCAGAGCTATAGAAATTTAAAAATCTAAAAAAAGAAACGAAAATTATCATTATCAGCCAAACAACGCAAGATACGGGAAAAAGTCAATACGAGAAAAATGGGTTTCTTTGCACACCTGACAACATTGTCATAACGACTTTTAGAATTTTTTTGAAATATCGAAAATTTTAATTTTAATTCCACAAGAAATAATTAAAAATCAAAAATTACATTTCACGGAAAAACTATGCAAGATACGACAACTGATGATTGGACAACAATTGTGCACTGAAAAAAGATCTACAAATTTTTTATGGGCCACTTTTTGAAATAATACATTTCTAAGGATAGCTGCGAATAAAAATTATTGGAAAATAAAGAATAAATGATAAAATCATGATAATGGACAAAATTTGTACATTATTTTGCCATATCTGAATAAGCAGTCCAGGGTCGAGGTAAAGAATTTAATGTAATGAGTTTTTAACTTATTCTGCAAAGTTAATGTAATATTTAATGTAATAAAAATTTGTTTGAATATATATATATATATATATAATAAAATTACATGTTACATTCTGATCGACAATGTAACGTGAAAACGCAATCAATCATTATTTGAAAATTTATTATGTGTATATGTTCCAAAAACGAACGACTTAGATACTATTTTTTCCGCTTTTTCAGGAAGTTGGGAAAAATCTTTCTGATTGTATAATTTATTAGAAAGGTACAGAAATATACGCTGAAGTAAAGGAATTTCCTTCTTCATTTGAAATCAAATACAAATTTAGTCATTTGTATATGAAGAACATATAACTCGGAACGCAAAGCGCGCACAAATTTTTGGGTTCCTATTACACGATGAACAGAAATGCGTGAAACGCGAGGTTTACATAATTTTTAGACTAAATATCGAACGCGAAGCTAAAATGTATTGATGAGAATGCGTTCCATAAGGTTGATAAAACCTTAATTGAATTAGTTCTTTTCTTTATGTAAAACTGACGTAATTGAACCAAAACCATGTAATAACGTTGAAGCTTACTGAGAGAGTATTAGCCCACGAAGCGCATAATAGCGAGCACACCAAGACCGAAAACCTAGAGGAACCGCATGTAAAGCATGAGGCAAATGTTTCCGCGCGCGTAGCGAGAGATCAATAATGATTTTCAAGTACTTTAACTTGTTTATATATTTATTCAAGCTCGTATCATATGGTGGTACCAGCTCAATGATAGCGACTTCTGCGTTAAGTTAATTTTTTTTATAAGGTGGGATAGGCGAATTAAGAAACTAATCAACTTTTTTTACTGAAATATTTTGTTGGATATCTGAAGACTTATGTAACGAGGAAGATAATGCTAACTAGAACATAATATAAAAAATATATCCCAAAAATTTATGTGATAGATTAAACTTAGACATTCTCTTAAATACTTACGTTGACATGAGTTGAAAAAACTCCCAATACAGTACTAAAATCCAGTTTTTTAAATTAAAAAAAAATCAGGCCAAATACGTTGCTCAGAGGTCATACCCATGCATCTTGCGAAATGAGCCGAAATGAGGCGAAGGTAGCCGACCGGAGGAAAAGATCCCCTTCGGGTTATATACAGATCCGCTCGTACCCCCAGATTGGCCGCGTCGTGAGCCGGTAACTATACAGAGGGTCTAAGGACAGTGTGGCAACCTAGTCGGGTGCCGCCATTGTTATTTCTTGTTCGCTAAATTCGGCGCGATTTTTAAAATTACTCAAACCTAGATCTTTTAAAATGAAAAGAATACAACTATGAATTTATGAAAATCAATAAATAAAACTACAAAAATATTAACCCATACAACCCGTGAACAGTTTATTTATTGAAATAACTAAATAAAACCAAAAGCTATTAACCGACGCACCCAGCGGAAAGCTGATTAGTTTAAATTATTAAATAAAACAATAACCTCCACCCAAATGCCTGGTGATCTAGGGGATCTTTAATTTATTTAAATAAGTTTCAAATTAAAAAAAAATAATAATCCAAATCATTTTTCGTCTTATCAAATAAATTAAATTCATGACGTCTCGTGCGAGGTTTGTGTTTCTATTTTAAATTTTGATTGAAAATTATTTTCATACATACAGTAGGTTTTGAGGTTTGCTGCATTTTTCATAACTCGCACACCAACTTGAAGTATGTTATCTTCAACTACTTGTGCATTATAAAACAGGAAATTATGACCAAAGATATTATGCACCTATATGTGGCAAGTGGCAATGGAGTGGGGGAACAATATATATAGCGATTACTTTCGTGGGGTCCTACTCTGCTGCCCTCTTCGAGCTACCTGGATTCACTCTTTCTCTATAGGTAAAATCATTGCCATGTGGCTCTCAGTGTAAGGATTTTAAATCTATCATCCGTCGGTAAAGTAGCCGCAGGGATTTTGAAATGATTTATAAAATAAAAAATTTATATAAATTCATAAAATGATAATACTTTTGCAATTCTAGTCCTTATTTCATGTGTGAAATTAGCGACAATGTTAAAGCTTTGTAACGAAAATATTTTATTAAATAATTTGATACAAGTTAATCAATATTGTTTCTAAATTAGAAGTAAACTGCACCAATCGATTCTACCTAAAAAATAACTCCAGAAACTTGTACTAACTTTTCACATACATACAAATCTGTTGTTATTTTTTTTGCAAAGATATAACTTTTAAGGTCGTAGGATTATAAATAAATCATTGCTATTATTTCTTCAGGATAAAAATAAAATAATTTCGGAATTGATTTTTAAATGAGAAGCGCTTGCGAAGTTAAAAAAACGAAATTTAACGGATAAAATTATGTAATTTCTGATTAAAAGTTATCAATGTTAAATTATTTTTAATTAAAACCTTCAAAATTAGGACATTTTTTTAAAAATAAGAATTAATAATTTTAATTAGGGGACTTGTATAAATTACGTAAGAGCATTTCCTCCCATTTTCAATCCCCCCTCCCCCGCTCGTAAGAGATCGTAAGTTTTTAAAGACCCCTTCCCCCCTTTTTACGTAAGTTTTTCTTTAATCAAAGGGAATAAAATATATGTATAATATATAAATAAATAAAATATCCCTTATTTATTTATTTTACATTATAAACTTACGTAATTTGTACACGTCCCCTTATAAAATGTTCTAATAAGAATAATTTGTAGATTAACAAATTAAAAGCTTGAATTAAATTTTTTAATTAGGCTTACAATTCTAATGCATAAAATTAGTTTTTAGTCTTCATCCATTGAAATATGTAATTATTTTTGCATTCTTATCATTTATGATGGGGAAAGTATTATAATAGGCCGAAATTTCACACATCTCAGTTTTTTTCACTCTCGAAAGATACAAAGTGCAGTTTTGGATGTTACGTGATTTTATTTTATAAGTCAAGCATCTAAATACAGATTTCATATTAGTTCCCCTAATTCCCAATTTGTCATTTTTGCGATATAGAATTCCTATTTTTCCCTTATTTTTAAGAAACACAAGAACACAAGAAGAAAATCAAAATGTTTTTCAATGAAAGTTAATTATTTTTATTAAAAAGTCTACTACATATTATATTTATGGTTCAGAATTCAACTCCCTTGGTTAGAAATTCTACTATTTTCTTCATAGAATGGTATCCAAGAGCACTTTAGTGTTAATTTTAGGTGCTGATGATTTGATGGATGAATCTTGTGCAGACTGTTCTCCTAATTCCGAATATATTGGGTGCACATAGCAAATTTCTAGTCGTTTAGTTGTTTTTTGACATTGTCTGTGTTTAAATAAAAAACGTGACATCTCTGAAAGTTATTCAAATTTTGAAATTTTTTTTCCTAATCGTTTAAAGATGTGTGATATTCACAAATTTGATTACTGCTGTATGTTTATTTTAATGATAGTTTTCGAGAAAAACAATAGAATAGCATTCTAATGAAAAACCATTTCCACAGTAATTTTTTATCATTTCACATTTTCTTATAATCATACTTATAGTACTCGCTGAGACGAAGCCAATTTGTTTCAAATATTTTCAATTAGACTAGCAGTATAATTTTTACAAAATTCTAAATAAATACAAACTTTTTACATCTACGTGTACGAGTGTTAGTAACAGCATCAGCGGTTGGACTTGGAAGATGACTGAACCCCCACACATAGGCGCACACTCGCTCCACAGACGTGAAAAGTTTGTATTTATTTCGAATTACGTAAAAATTAAACTAATAGTCTAATTGAAAATATTTGAACCAAATTAGCTTCGTCTCAGCGAGTACTTTATGATTACAAAAAAATGTAAAATGATAAAAAATATACTATTGAAATAGTTCTTCATTAAAATAGAGATGTGACATTTTTTACCTAAACTCAAATAATGTCAAATAACAACAAAATGACCGGGTAGCTGCAACCATTTCCTTGGAAATTCATGTACATAAAAATTATTTTCTTAAGATTTATGAGAAAATTAAAAATTATATTTTTATTAAAAAATTAATATTAAGCGAATATTTAAAATAATAAAAAAGATAATATTTCAAGAAAAAATAATTAAGAATTCGAATAATTTTAAAAGATATATACCTAGAACATTGCAAGGTTTTGAAAATATTAAAAAATAATTAACAATTTGAGAACATTTTAGCAATTTTTAAAGAAAATGTACATTTTTTTAAAATGAATTATGAGAATGCAAATTAATAATTTTTATTTCAAGAAATAATTTTTCAAAGAATATTAGGAATAATTTTTTAACTATTTAAAACATTTTCAAAATTGTCAGAAAAGAATCTGAAAGATCTTGATCCAATTTCTCCGCATTTTTAACAATGTTGGGATAAACTAATATAATTTTAAAAAATATTTGCGAATATTAATGTTCTTAAAAATGCAAAATATTTTAAGACTTGAAAAGATATGCGAAACTTTATAAAATATTTTTTAACTTCTTCCACACTTCCAAAAGACACATTTTTCCTAATATTCTGTAAAATCCTGTAAAATTAAAACAGTCCTCAAACTTTTCTAGATTACTTTTCGATAAATATCTTAAAGTTTCAACTGCAATAATATGCAATTCTTATTAACCTAAAATGTGGAAATCCCCAAAAACTGATTGGGTAAAACCGAGCAGTATCCATTTGATCGCGGCCTACCTGCTATTCTTACCGTCTCCGCTCGATTTCTCCTCACGTCCCTGACTGAGCGAGAGCGCTTAGTCAAGTGCGGCTAGAGAGAGATTGGTATCAAGATTAATTTTTTTGTTGAAAACTAATTTCTTAGTCTGAAAATTCCATTATTCCATTTACTTTGGTTTAAAAATCAATTATTTTGTTGAAAACTAATTTTTTAATCTGAAAATTCTACTATTCCATTTACTTTTTTCAAACATTAATTATTTTGTTGAAAACTAATTTTTTATCTAAAAATTCCACTATTCCATTTTTAGTTGAAAATATATCTTTTCAAGTATTATATTATACAAGGCAATTGGGTTAAAGTTCACATATTCTTTTGAATTGTCAACAGACGAATTTTCTACCAAATAAACTGATGCATTTTCAACTATTCTACGCAAAATTTCATAATGCTAGCTAGCCAGGGTCAAAACATAAACTAAAATCTCCCATTACTTATTCTAATTTTAATATTTTTATTGCAAGTTACAGATCGTTGGAATCGAAAAAAAACATAGATTCCGAATATAATAATTTTAATTAGCTGATTGCAAAACTGTAACATTTTTATGTTTAGCATTTTATGTCTCATTAGGATAAAAGAGGCCCCCGCTGACAAGGCTCGACAAGGCGCTCTCGCTCTTTCAGGGAGGTGAGAAAAATTCGATTTGATCAAATAGAAATCGCCCGTAAAAGCGGGTACGGACTGTAGGATGGATATATGAGGTTCATAAGAGATTCTACAACCTTAAATATATAAATTTTGATATTTGCGTCAAATGATTTAGAAAATGTTTTCAAAAATGTGCAAAAGCTGTGAATATTGCAAAAAATGCTTGAAAATTTGTCTCAATTTGAAAAAGGTTTAAAATAAAATTTTGAAAAACGAGAGTTTCAAACTGATTTGGGCAGGATGAGCGGCAGAGCAGAATATAGGAAAGTGTTTAAAGTTGTACAAAACTGGTCTGAATATTCTAAAAAACATTTTAAAAAAAGAATTTAAAAAATCTTAAAAACGAAATTTTGCAAATTAGTGTATAAAGCTGACTTCGGGAAAAATTATAGAGAGTTATAGAAAAAGTAGAATTTAAAAAAAAGGTACGAATTTTCAATCAAATAGTTAAATTTCCATACAAAAAAATCAATTTTCTATTAAAAAAGATGAAAGTTTCACAAGGAATACATGAATTTTAAACAACAAACAATGAATTTTCAACAAACAGGAATAGTTTCCTTTCGACACAAATTTTTTTGAACGAAATACTAGCCCAGTATATGAATTTTTAACTAAAAAGATAAATGTTTTGAAAAAGAAGATATATTTTCTATCGAAAAACAACAATTTTCAATAAATAACATGAATTTTCAACTAAAATGATCAATTTTCTACAAAAACACGAACTTTCAACAAAATACATTAATTTTAAAACAAAATGAATCATCTTCTTCCGAAAAAAACAACAACTTTTTAACAAATTACTAACCTCATGCATGAATTTTCAAACAAAAATATATATCTTAAAAAAAGTAGATTAATTTTCTATCGAAAAAGTAGAATTTTTAATTCAAGACACGAATTTTCAACCAAACACTTTTGAATGCAGATTTAATGAATTTGCCATGTCTTCTAAAATTTATTCATTTCATCTCGTAAACTTTATGCTTGTAAACTAAATAAGTAAAAATTTTAAAACTAATCGGGATATCATACATTTGTCTAATATACATGGAAAATAAATTGCTACAGATTTTTCGTTAAAACTTTGTGTTATTGGGTTCAAAAGCATAGTCGTAGACGTATAGACATAGGGGAAAACCCATTTTTTTGAGATTTGAGGTGAAGTCGAAATGCACGCATAGAACCTACGACAAGGGAAATGAGAATATCGTATTTATCTGAAATACATATCGAAAACATGTTGCTAAAATTAACAATAATAAGCAGTATCTATGTGTACCGAAAAATGAGGCTATTTGTGTTAACCTTTCGGTACAAAAAATTCCCCATTCAGATCGCGCTATTCTTTCAGGAAAAATTGTTCATATACCTCTATTCTATGCTATCAAGCATTATCATTACAGAGTAGCCAGTCAAACTGAAAACAAATTCCAGGCCATTTTTTTCGATTTTCCATGTAAAAAATGAAATTTTTCCCAAATAACCTTTAGGAGGAGGTTGTGGTCTTTTTTGAAAATAAAACGATTTTTTTTATTAAATGAAAGGTATGAATTTCTAGAATATGTTTGCAAAAGGATTTTTTGATCCTAAGCATATTTTTCGGACTAAAGCTTCTCGAACGCACAGCACACGCGCGCGCGCGGAGGGACGCTGCAGATGACTCGCCTCCCGATACACGATTCACGAGGATAATAAAAGGATCCTAGCAGCCGAACGAAAAATAACGCCCACTGTTCGAATTGCCTGACTTGCTTAACGTCCGCAGGAGCACTTAAACCAGAAGCTATTCGAAATTAAGGAGTTCATACCTTGTTTAAACAAATGAATTATGTAAAAGTAATGTTGTATTCTTGTTCAGAGACTGGAAATACTACAAAAATTATATATAACCCAAAAAACATTAAACTTTTCATTTATTTGTTAAGATAAATTGTTTAAACAAATTAATTTTGCTTTCGAGACTTAAAACTTTAAACGCGTTTTTCTCGAAACTACTTTTTTCAACCTCTGGTCAAGCCTAACTCAAGATCTACTGATCCGATTTACTTCGACTAAAGTTTTCCTGAAAGGGTATTCTTTCTTGTATGACTTTAACCTAAAATGATTATAAAAAATTGTTAAATAATAATTGCTTAACAGGATTATATTGAAAAAAGTTTGTAAAAATTAAATTTTTTTTTTAAATGGCCATAAATTGGATAATTTTTCATAAAATTGATTGAAAATAGGTTGAAGTCATAGGAAATTTCATAAATTTTACCAAACCATAAATATTTTTCATTTCAGTTCACTACAAGAGGCTGCAGACTTGACACGAGCGGACGATGTCTTGCGAGGATAGGTTCACAATAAATTATCAAACTTTGCTTCATTTTTGGCTAAAAATACCAGAGCCTCCCCTTAATCATTCATTTTAATCATTATTGAATAATAATTTCTTTGTTACATAAAGTTTAAAAATAATGTCACAGCCTGTGACCGTTACATATACATAATATTTACTTATTTATAATAATAATCAGTTGTTAATATCAATTATATAAAATACTCAGAACTTATAATTTATCATTACCATAAAAGTATTCTTCGAATATATTCTTGGAGCAACACTTATCGATTACTGATGGGTTATCCGAAACAGCCTACCATACCGACCATAGATATTTAAACCACTTTATATCATATATCCGAAGACTGCGTTATTTATTAATTGATCTTTATTATCTTTTATTATTAATCATTATGAATAATTATTACCAATGATTACCAATTGAGCGGTTACGTGCAATAACCGGTTATAGAATTCTGGCGCTCCGTTTGGTTGGCCCCTGGAAGATTGAAAAAATGTTTCGAATTTTAATTTTTAAAACATGTATTTGAATAGGAAATTTAATTGCGCATCTTTTTTTTGCATAACAAAAAACATAGCCCTTGTAGTTTACGAAATAAATAGGAAAAACTATTTTTTCACCAGACCAAAATTTAATTACATTTTTGACTTAAACTCGCGCTCAGTCACTCAATTTTAAGAATTTCGTAATAAAATTCACAGGCATTACGCATTTTAATGTTCTTAGAGTAACTGTGTAGGTTAAAAGTTCTAATAATGATATAAAAATAAGGT
>JAAAKG020139500.1:0-12342 GCA_010014905.2 Druon quercuslanigerum
ATGTATTATATAGATTATGTAATAATGTAAATAATATAAATTTATAAAATTGTAAAATCATTTTTTATTTATTCTATCAATAGAATAATTTAAAATATAATTTGAACACACACTCTTCCTATCTCGCATACATAATCTATCAGATCTTTGTACTTATATGTCATGTCCAATGAACCCATCTGATAATACTATGCGAAGGAATATTCATAAGATCAAAAAAATGGAAAGTTTTAAAAAACTCGAACTGCATGTCATTGAAAAATCTTCCGTACGAGTAACGCCTTTTCCAGCTTGTTCAGAGCTAACATTACGGAAAATTTCATAATACTAGCCCCAGCGCTATACTTGACCGGTTAGTATTACTGAAAATTCAAGAATACTAGTCCATACCTAAAAAGTATCTTACATTGGAAACTTTCCTTCCTGTTTTTAAATCTCATAACAGAACTTCAGCTTTTGATATTCATTGCTCATCGAACTGGCCCATTACCTGATTATCATATCAACTATGAACTATCGCTGGTCTTACTTTTATTATAAAAATTATCAATCATGAACAGTTTTCTTCTGCTAAATAAAATCACTCCCTATACACTTTTGGTCTTTTGCCTTTAACAGGACCAAACTGATAAATTTCAACGCATTATTTCTTATACACGCTACCAGTCAGGCAGGTTTTATCCTCCCATGCTCGTGTCGATGACGTCAGGGAGCATGATACATATAGATGCACAACTCCGGCTGGACACTGGTATTCGGTTTTGTGTTCCAAAAAACGCAGGAAGCATTAATTGACTAAATTTTCTGATCCAATTTCATCAAGGTCGCTACACCACATTACCAAATTATTCACGTAGGGATCGTTTAAAAACGACGTCACGCTATTCTACCCCCCCCCCCCTCGAAAAAAACACACAAAGAGACACAGACCCTCTTCGTCACAGATCTTGAACAAATCATATAGTTGAACTTTCAAGGAAAATGGTCGAATTTACAGACAAAAATAAATTATCTTCAGTCGAAAACAGTTGTCTTTTTAAACCAACTACTCGAGTCTTTAAGATAATAACCGAATTTTTTTACGAGACAATTGAATTTTCAACCAAGAACTTTACTACCAAATGCAATGCGTTTTCAGTCAAAAAATATAAAACTACAAATTTTCAATAAAACAGTTGAATTTGCCAGCAAAAAAGATAATTTTTTAACAAAATAGTTAAATTTTAAAACACAGAATTAAACCCTTTAACAAAATAGTTGAATATTCTCTAAGAAAGGACCAATTTGTTAGATATTAGTGGAATTATTCATCCAAAAAGATGCATTTTTTATCCAAAAATAAATTTTGTTAAGAAAACTGTTCAAATTCCAGAAAAATAATGAAATTTTGAACAAAAATGAAGTTTCAATAAAAAAATATTATTCCTAAACGAAAAATATAAAAGTGGAGATTTCAATCAAAAAAAGATTTAATTTTAAATTAAGAACGGTCCAATTTGACAAAAAAAGAAAGTTTTCTCAACAAATAATGTAACAAACAAAAAATACAGAGGAAGTTGCTACATGAACGTTTCAAGAAAATAAGAAAATTTCCTATGCGGCCTCTCTGGAAAAATCCTTATCTCCTTCTCTTTCTCTTTTTCTTAACAAATATTTTAATTTTCAATAAAAAACGCTGTATAAAGAAACACGAATTTTCAACAAAATAGTTGAATCCTCAACTAAGACAGATTACTTTTTAACCAAAAAGATATAATTTTTATAAATTGATATGAATTTTCAAACAAAAAAGACGAATTGTCAAAAAGAGAACTAAAGTTTGAACAATAAAGAATTTACTTTTCTTGAACTTTTTAATTTTTAGTTAAAACGACGAATTTTCTACAAAAAAGTTGAATTTTCAACCCAAAATGCTATCAAAACTTAAGTAAATAAATAACAATTAAAAAAATCAATTTTTCTAAAGAAAAATAACTTTTAGGTACAATATTGAATTCAATATGGAGGGCTTAAGACCAAAAAGTTGAATCTTCAAGCCAAAAAAACGAATTTTGTAGAAAACAGTTGAATTTTTTAACCGATGTGTTTTTAATCCAAAAATGTAAAATTACAAATTTTCAATAAAACAGTTGAATTTTCGAACAAAAAAGATAATTTTTTAACGAAATAGTTCAATTTTCAAACAATGAATCAAACTTTCAACTAAATAATTAAATATTCTCGCCAAAAAATACGACTTTGTTAGATATCAGTGGAATTATTAATCCAAAAAGATGCATTTTCTATCAAAAAATACCAATTTTTAAGAAAACTGTTAAAATTCCAGAAAAAGAATTAAATTTTCAACAAAAATGATGAATCTTCACAAAAACAAAAAAACACGTTTAAAAATTAAGTTCAACATTCAATAAAAAAATATTAATCTCAAACGAAAAATATAACAATGGAGATTTTAATCAAAAAAAGACAGAATTTTAAATTAGGAACAGTACAATTTGACAAGAAAAGAAGTTTTCTCCACAAATAATGTAACAAAAAAAAAGAAAATTTCCTATGCGGCCTCTCTGGAAAAATCCTGATCTCTTTTTCTCAACAAATATTTTAATTTTTAATAAAAAAAAACGCTTTATAAAGAAACACGAACTTTCAACAAAATAGTTGAATCCTCAACTAAAACAGATTAATTTTTAACAAAAATATATAATTTTTATGAATTCATATAAAGTTTCAAACAAAAAAGACGAATTTTCAAAAAAAGAACTAAATTTTGAATAAAAAATAATTTACTTTTCTTGAACATTTTCGTTTTTTAGCCGAAATGACGAATTTTCAAAAACAATTTTCAATAAAACAGTTGAATTTTGCAACCCAAAATGCTATTAAAACCTAATTAAATAAATAATATAAAAAATAAATCAATTTTTCTAAAGAAAAATAATTTTTAGGTACAATATAGAATTGAATATGGAGCGCTCAAGACCAAACAGTTGAACTTTCAAGACAAAAAGACGAATTTTGTAAAAAAGACTGTTGAATTTTTAGCTCAGAACTATTCTAGGAAAAAAATGAATTTTTAATACAAATAAAAATGAATTTTTAATACAAAAAGAACAAATTTTCAACATAGCAGTTGAATATTCGAACAAAATAGTCGACATTATAACAAAGTAATTACATTTTTAACGTTTTAGGCTAAAAACTCAACTGGGAAAGAATTTTCAGTCAATAGAAAAAAAGTCCACTAAATATTAAATATTCAACCGAAAAAGATAGATTCTTAATAACAAATTTAACAGTTGAATTTTCAAACTAAAACTGATTAGTTTTTGACTAAAAATAAAATAGCTAATGTTTTAGTTAAAACATTAAGTTTTTAAACAAAAACAAAAACAAATTTTCAACGAAATTGTTTAATCTGTAACCGTGTAACCGTGTAAGTCGCGTATTTAATAAAGAGATATTTTGGGAACCAAAAATGTATTAGTAAACTTTTCAATTAAAAAGAGGTAATTTTCAACGCAAAATAGTTAGATTTTCTCATTGGATTCTATTAATACATGTTGCAATTAAATTGAAAAACGTGAAAAAGGGGAAGTTTCTTGGACAAGAGGAAAAAATGTAATTCTTTAAAAAAGAGGGAAAGAGGAAAAGAGGGGGGATATGGTGAGGTTAGTATTTGGATGCTTTATTTGTAAAATAAAATCACTCATTTTTATTTTTTTAAGCATTTAGACAAAAATTTTATTCATATTTATATTGCCCATTTATCATGTCACATTCTGCGTAACCGTTTCCCCGAATACGTCAAAAATCGTCACGAACCTGCTTTGAATAATTTTTTTTTATTACTTTCTTAAATCATAAAATGGTACAAAGAAAATTGTTACCAGGTCAAAAAAGGGAAAATTTATTATTATCTTTGATACTAGTCGAAAATTTGAGATAATGTCACGCCTACTAGTTAAAAAGACCGACTGTCGTGTAACAGATTTTTTTTGGTTCGTTGATAGACGGGTACATAAATATGACATTACATCAGCCGGAAAGACATTAAATAACAAAATATATTTTCGTTCGGACTTTCATGCCTCCTGCGGTTTTGTGCGCCCGTATGAAATCATGCAGAGGTTTTGGTCTATGGCCAAGAATAATGTTTCTTCGAAGGCTTCCCTTAATCGACGCACAGAGAAAGACAGCTGATGCAGAGCAAGAGAGAAATTTAGAAGAGAAAGAAAATGAGAGAGGAGAATAACTAAAAGTAAAGTGAAAAGTGCTGAAAAATAAAATGATTTATCGGCTTGACATCATATTTTAGTCTTGTGCACATCATTCGTTACGCTGAATTTAAAAAGCGTCAAAATTAACAGTTTTAAAATGAATGCTATAGTTTGTTTGACTGAGGAAATTAAAATAGCGGCTCTTTCGATTTCAAAATAGCACTTAATCACTTCTTCGTTGTTCAGTTTCAGAAATTTAGTTTAAATCGTTTAAACATAAATGTTTAGAGTTTTGCAAGTTTATTTCATAGTTATTCATTCATTCATTCATTATTTAATTTAAATCTTAGGGTCTGTCCGAAAATTTGATTCATAATTGTTTCCTTGTTTAAAACTTCTTCTGTTTGGTTTAAAATTGAATTATTTTTCTGAAAATGCAACTATTTTGTTAAAAAGTCATATTTCTGGGTCAAAATGTTACATTTTTCTTAAAAGTTGAACAAATTTGTTAAAAAATTTTATATTTTTTATTGAAAATTAATTATTGTAACTGATAATTTAACTAGTACATTTTTTATTAAAAATTTCTTTCTCTTAGTTAAAAATTCATTTAATTTGTTGAAAATGCATCTTACTTGGTAGAAAATTAATCGTCTTGGCTGAAAATGAATTATTTGTATTAAAATGTAACTGCCTGGTTAAAATTGGATCTCTTGTGTTGAAAATCTATTTTTTGTTGTTTTAGCTTTATTATTTTAGATTTTAGTTAAAAATTTACCTCTTTGGTTAAAAATCCGGTTTCATTTTGGTTTATAATTAAGTTTTAGACTAAAAGCGTAACTATTCCGTACTTCATTAAAAATTGATTCTTTTAATTAAAAAATTATTTGTTTTAGTTAAAACTTCTACTTTTTGTTTGAAAATTCCATTAATTTGTTAAACATGCTCGTTAAAAAGTAATAGTTTTTAGTAAAATATTCAACTACTTGGTTGAATAACTTTATTATAATTTCTTTTCATCTCTTTGGTTGAAAAATTAAATACTTTGTTAAAAATGCGTTTAATTTTTTGTTGAAAATTACTTATTGTAATTAAAAATTTAACTATTATATTTTTACTTGAAAGATTTTCTCTTTTATTTAAAAATTCATGTATTTTGTTGAAAAATCTCTTTTTTTGAAAAAGTCTTTTTTGTTTGACAATTGATTTTCTGACTGACAATGGAACGATTTCGTTGTTGGTTGAAAATTCACATTTTTAATTGAAAACTGAAATATTTACAAATTTATTATTTTGTTCAAAATTCATAATTTTTTGAGAGAATGTATTATCTTCGTTGAAAATTAATGTTTCTGTTTGAAGATTCAAATATTTTGTTAAAATTTCATATTTTCGTTTTTAAAATTCAACTTCTTTGTAGAAAATTCGTCTTTTTGGCTTCAAAATGTAATAATTGGTTAGGAAGTTAAGCTATATGTTTAAAAATGAACGTTTGTTTGTATAACTCATACATGTAATTAATTGAAAATTCGACTATTTTGGTAGAAAATTCATTTATTTGGTCAAGAATAAAACTATTTATTACAAAATGTAGCTATTTAGTAGAAAATTACCTTATATAGTTGATCAATCATATTTTGGGGTGGACAATTCAACTTTTTTTGTGTGGATAATTAATCTTTTCAGCTTCAAAATTCAGCAGTATTGCTAAAAACTCATTTTTTAAAACATTCCCCTTTAGTTGAAAAGTTAACTGCTTCATTTAAAATTCGTTTTTATTCAACTTAAAATTAATTGTTCATATGAAAAATCATTTTTTCGTTCTTTGGTTAAAAGTGTATTTTTTAATTGAAAAGATTAAACTGTTTGGTAGTAACTTTTTCTATTTTGTTTAAAATTCATTCTTCTGTAGAAAAAATAATCTTAATTATTAAAAATTGGTCTTTTTTGATTAAATAAACATAGTTGAAAATTCGTTTTCTTTGTTTTGTTTAAAATTAATTTTTTTAACTTAAATTTTTAAGATTACATTTTTTGGTTTTAAATTTATCTATTTTAGTTGGAAATTCAAGTGTGAGGTTCAAAATTCATCTTCATTGAAAATTAAAATTATTGCTTGAAAATGTATCATTGCCAGGCATTGATAATTCACTGTTTTCTAAAACATTCGACCTTATAGTTCGAAAACTCAATTCTTTGGTTGAAAATGCGTATTTTTTAGTAAGAAATGATTTAGTCAAAAATGTACCAATTTGGTTAAAAGCTCAATTATTAGGTTGAAAACTCGTCACTTTTAGATAAAATGTTCAAAGTTTGGTTATTACTGCAACTGTTTGTTTTGAAAAAAACTCTGCTGTTGTTGAAAATATATTTTCGACTTGAGATTTAAGAAATTTAAGACCATGGCTACATAACTTTAGCTCGCTTTTAAGTTGTTTAAAAATTGCGTATCTTACACTTTTACCGATGACTGCTTCATTCTTTTTATAACTTGCTTGCATACAGAAGTTGAGAATATTATCTACATCGTTAAAAAGGTTAAAAGGGTTTAATTGGAACAACGAATAGTATTTGTATAATAAAAGAATAGCTCATAAAATATATATAAGTAAAATTCTATCAAAATTTACAAAAAAGTGATTACTTCCGGCCTTGAGTTCTCCAATCTTGTCTACATAGTACAGTTCAGATAATCTCGCAGCAGTTAGAATTGTTCGAAATTACACAAATAGTCTCTATCGTAACAAAATCACACGGCTAATCTTTTCTGTGCTACCAACAAGGTCACTGTCGCAGTACACATCAAGAAAGCCGTGAAATGCAGAGCCAGCGAATATTTTTCTGAACGTTAGCCAAACATCGTATTACAAGAAACGTAATACAAACGCGCACCTCTGAAATTATTTTCGAGCGTAATTTAAACAATTGGCAGGAAACAATTTTATCCTCAGGCGACCTTATATTATTGTCTTTCTTTGTCTTTTATTTTCAGTTAAAAAACTTTCAGTTTGCATTTTTTAAACCGTTTATTAATTTGAAGATCAAGTATCCACGTTGCAGTGCATATGAAATATTTGACGGCAAAAAAAAATTGTCGGTTAGTTGGTAAAAATGAATAATTTTCTTACGTGTTAGTTGGGAATATTTTGTGAGAAAGCGAAAATGGTAAATGGATACGAATCTATGGAGACGGAGGAGAATCACGAAGATGCCGGAGAGAAGAACCAACAGGTCTCTTTGGCGAACGCCTCAGAAGACAAAACTTCCTCCCAACCACCCCCGGCGACAACGACTATCGGGACCATAGCTCTCAAAAGTGGAGATACCCGTCTGGTCATTGCTCTTCTTCAAGTAAGGCACAATAATATGTTAAGGAACAATTTGGCATTTGCATGTATTTATTTTTTTATAAACTAAACTGGGACATATTTCATTTGAAATTAGGTAAAATTCCAATATCATTCGGATATATGTATCAGTCTATGGTGTGTATAAAAGGAAATTATATTCTGCAGTTTACACTGAGAAAAATATTTAGTAATCACAACAAAACCATTTGGTTGAGCAGTTTTTGTTGGCAGAGCAATGTTTTGGTTCTTAACACAAAATTATTTTGTTGAGCCTTATTTTGTTGTCCTAAACAAATTGTTGTTGAGCCAACAAAACTATTTAGTTAGACTGACGAAATATGCAACCACGCATGCGCACTGGTTCAGTAAGACCACGTGATCACGTGTGCAATTTCATGTCCAATATGGCGGATAATCCCGGTGAAGTCGCGTGTTCTGACATCTGGATACATGCTGTTTAAGTATAAGTAATCGAAGTGTTGTGAATAAACATCATGGTGGGTGCGACACGAAGCGTCTACTTCCCGCGGAAATTTTTCTGCGACTTTAGCGAAGAGACATTAGCTAGGACTTGCTGATAGATTGTTCAACAATAGAGAATTTATTGAAGATATCTCGCTTGGTCGAGATGTAACAGAAAATTTAAAAAATTTACCGAACTCTGCTGACTTTCAAGCACTATTACTAAATTTATATCGAGCTTTGTCCTGGATTTAAATAAAGGGTATAAAGAACCAACAAAATATTGTCATAAATTGCTCTGACATAATTGATGTTAACGGTTCAACACAATATTTTTATTTCATAACTTTCATTTAATTATTCGTAATTTATGGTATTTTTATCAGTTTGATATGACGATTGTTGTGCTCTCAAAACTTGAATCAGTTGTAAAAAACTGTTTTGTAGCAAAGTTCTTGACTAATTTATTAAATTGTAATTTAAACTGACTTTTATTTCTGAGTAACTTGTTTCGATCACTGAATATAATTACTTAAATTTACTTCTTCAATTCAATGACACTTATCGAAATAATATATTGCTTTGAAAATAAGCATAGCAATAATTACCATTTAAAGAATAATTACATGACTTTAAGCTGCAAAATAGTTGTTTTGTACGACTGATTCAGGTTTTGAGAGTACAAAAAGTATGTTTTTGACCTAAAAAATATTTAGCTACACTGAAAAAACTATTGTGTTTACACAGCAAAACAATTTATTTAAGACAAAAAAATATTGTATTGGGGTGACAAAAGAATTTCGATGCTTTAACAAAAAAATTTGGCTATGCTAACAAAATAGTTTGGTTTGGACAACAATAGGTCTCAACAACAAAAAATTTGTTCACTCAACAAAATATTTTTGTTGTACGAAGAGCAACAATATTATTTTATTGACCCAAAAAACATTTTTGTTATTCCAGCCAAACAGTTTTCTCAACATAGTACCAACCTGAGAATTCTGGTCCTTTTTATAGATCCCAACAAAAATTTTAAATGGAAAAAATTTTTCCAAAATAATGATTTTTCCTGCTATTCAGAAAGAATTAAAAATGAAAATGTTCAAATCTTTAGAGATGCATTCGCCATTTTGTAATTTTTGAAAATTTGGAATTTTTTGAATAAATTGTAAGATCAAGAATTCCCACGTCGAATGAAAAAGTAAACTTCCAAAATGCCTAAGCTTTTTTAAAAAATACTACATCTTGAAAAAACTTCCTGTCTATTTTTGAGAATTCACAATTAATCTTCCAATGATTGAACGAATATATATAAGTTTTTTTTCGCTGTAAAATATGTCTTTCTATATTTTCGCCACAGGATGATATATCCAAATACCAAATCATACTGGCACCCTCATGAGGTTATATTTCTTTAGGGCGCACAGTGGGAGGAAATTCACTTTTTTCGTTCAGAAAAGCCTATAAGAGCCTCAGGGTCAAAACATCTGTAAAAAAATTATTTTTTGTCAAACTGTTTAGTATCAATGTGAGAAGTACATTAAATCACATAAATATTAAAAAATTTGACAATAACCATTGTGGTAAACAGTTTTTGTGGAAAAAATTTTAATTTGAGATTTTCTCAGATTTGGAGTTCGCTTAGTCATGTAAATAGCTGCAAATATTCTTAAAAAAATTGTTATTTAGTAAAATATATGAATTTATATTTTTCTTGATATTTTGGGACTATAGCGTAGAAAAAAATGGTTTTTCACTGAATCTGTTTTGAAGTATTTTGTACAAAAATATGTAAAATTTTAACAAAAAATCATTGATATAATTCTTGTTGTAAAATATTAGCATTGGAGAATTATTCAAAATTTTACTTTCCTTAAATATAAACAAATTCAAACTTTTATTTTATATTTTATTAAGCATTATTAAACATAAATTATTTTTAGAAATATCTTTAGACGTTTCGATTATTATTGTTATTAATAACAATGTTTTTTCATTTTAAAAACTGTTGTGATTAGAAGTAGTTCTTACAGGATATTTTAAAATTTTTTCAGTGCAAAAAAAGTTTTTTTTCACGCAAAAGGGCTAAGATTTCGAATTTCTTTATAAAAATTTTAATTCATGCAATCCATACAGTTTACCCAACTAGTTATTCAAGCGCAAAATGGTTAATTACAAACATGTAAATCCTTTCACAGTTTGAGTGAAAATTTCCTGAATAAAATTTTATATTCACTTAGAATCGGTTACCAAACATTTTTTATAATTTAAAAGCAGCGAGCACAATTTTTTATCGTTTAATTTAATTCTTTTTCACAAGGCAAAATTTTTATTTTCAAATAAACGGTCATTTGTTAATTTTCAGAATCTTAATGTTTTTTAGAATTTTAAAACAATGAAAAGGTTTTAAATACGAAAAAAACATTACCAATTTTGAAAGTTAATAAAACGACCGTATAACTAAAAATAATTTTAGTTGCCTTTTTTCACAAAATTTTCGAGATAAGGGAGGAATAACTTGAGCGTAATTGTTCGTTCTAAGAGTTCTACAAAAAACCCTTTCTAGTTTACCTGGTCTCGCCGAAAATAAATACAAATCAAATTCGTTCACTGAATTTCGATGAACCTGGAAACCACACAGTTAAAAATTGTTTATGATGATTTACGATTATTGAAAGAATCCCTGAGAGTTCTCAAAAAATGACCAAATAATTGAACTTTTCACCCAAGGAAGGTGAGTTTTTTAACCGAACAGATGACTTTTTAATCAAGAAGATTACAGTTCTGCCAAAAAGATTCAATTTTAACAAAAAATTGAATAGTAAAATTTTTAATCATAAAATAAATTTTCAAACAAAAAAATAATTTAAAAATAAGTATATGAGATTTCTACCAAAAACATCAATTTTCTACCTTGAGGATTTATTTTCTACCAGTCAATAATAATTTCTAACAAAATACAAGAATTTTTAAACAAAGATTTGAATTTTTACAGGAATTTTGAACCTAGTAGTCAAATTTTCCAAAAAGAAATGAGTTTTCAGCCAAGAATGTAAAGTTTCAACGACCAAGATTAATTTTCTATAAAGAAAGATTAATTTTTAACAAAATACAGAGTATTAGAACCAAATAGTTTAATTTTTAATGGAAGAAGAGCAATTTTCACCCAATCATGGAAAAGTTGAGTTATCAGTTTAAAAATTAATTTTAGATGCAAGAAAAATAATTTTCGACATAAGAGTTAGATTTTGAAAAAAAAAGTTAACTAAAGCGACTAATCATCAATAAAAAAATGCATTTCTAACAAATTAGTTTAACTTTTAACTAATGAGTTAGATTTTCAAATACAAAAGATGAATTCTCAAAAAACTGTAATAGTTTATATTTAAACACAAAAAATTAATTTTAGTCCAAAAACGTAGAATTTAATTTCTGGAATTTCTGAAATTTGCATTGGCGCAGAGAATAGTTTAATTTTATCTGATAAGGTGCAATACCGGTTTCTGGGCAATATAAGGTGCAATTTCTAGTTAGCGTATAGGGATCACGCAAAGGGCCCTACTCTGGTTCATGGTTCGTCTCGTCTTTCACGAGACCTCCACTGGTTCAACACACGATTCGAGCGAGAGAGACGGGAAATTTTTCTTTCTCGCTTCTCGTTAACTTCTACCTTTGTTGCATCGTTTTACGTTCCGACGATGAATATACACTGACTCAAACAAGAATCGTGTACACGGTTCAACACGAATAAGATGCAGGTTCACTTCATGACCAAAATGTGAAGACAGTAATAAATCTGAAAATCCTGCATTAATTAAAAGTCTGAAATGTTTAAATTTAAATCCATCAAAAAGATATTTATGATAGCTTCATTGCAACCAGAAATAAACTCGAAGTAGATTTACCAAAATTAATGAATCCGATATTCACAAAATGAGGCTTAATATAAAATTCCTTTGCTTGGATAATTTCGGTACAATTTTAGGACGATCTTGGGACACTTATGTAATAGATGTAACGTGCGTGAAATTTGTCAAGGTGGTTTAGCCTATTATTTAGCATATATAAAAAACTTTTCTTGATTTAAAAGTGGTAAAGGTGGAAAACCCAATTTTTTATACGAAACAATGGTTAAAAATAATTATAGTGGCTTCGTTTCAATAAATTTAAGAGTCAATTGGAACACGGAGAAAAATGGATGTTTAAATGTAGATGTTTAAAGGGTAAGATTGTCGAACCTAACATGCAGATATTCATGCCAAATATCTACTATCTTTTTGAGATGTTAGGCGTAAAAATATTTGTATGTTAAA
>JAAAKG020139501.1:0-12341 GCA_010014905.2 Druon quercuslanigerum
TAAAAAATTATTATATACTTACGCGCGTGGTGAGTTTGCATTGACAGTCCTGCTAACTCGTGGTCGAGTCGTGGTCGGGGTCCTCGTGGATCTGGATCTGCAAAGTATAAAATAGGGGCTTTTTTATTCAGGAGTTATTTTAACGAACTCCAAAAATATTTATTGGTCCAAACCAAAGGTAACTTGAGTTTAATCCCAAAGTCAGTTAATGTTAACCAATATTTAAAATTTCGATGAAGTACATAACATAGCATACGTAACAAAAACCTGAACACGAAAACGAATCAGATTCTGATAAAAGAAATGACTGAAATCAACTTTTGTTTTCGTCAATTTTGTATGATAATTTATAGTGTGTAAAGTGTCAACCAAAAGAGATTCTAGAAGAAATTTCATAAATTCATTAATCCGTTCCTTCCGTTTTTCAGCACTGACAAAAAAATTTCGCAATCAATTTTTCTATGAGAAAATATACTTTTCAATATAAAATTCGACACCTGTTTTAAATATCTTCATTGGCAGCTAGATAATGAAAATTTGTTTTTTGCCTACGTCTCAAAAATATGTTGTTACTTCGAAAAAACATACTGTACTAACGTGATATTCCAGAACTTGAACCTGGACTGCTGCTATTTGAAAAAAAATTGCGCTGGTCTACGGGCCATGTTGACATTGGTTGAGATTCTGTCATACGAAAAGCTCCGTCTGTAAGATATTGATTTTATGTACGTATGATAAAATTTTTAGTAAAATAATAAGTTTGATTGTAAATCTACTGAAAACACATTGTTTCCTGTATTTGTAAAAATATCATTGTAAGTAACACGAATCCTTCGGCTTCATATTGGATCCTTCATTTGAAATTGTATTGTTTCACATCAATGTATCCACTACCGGTATATTTATCTGTATTAAAAAGGGCTCGTAATAATTTCATTATATTTTAGGCTTTGTTAAATTTATTATTTAATATTTTGATTTATGTAAGATTAACAATTTATTGTAGAATTACTTTCAGAATATTCATACCTTCATAATACCGAAATTTATGTACGTTTAATTATTAAATATGAATTAATTCCGATAGAATTTCTTAGTTATCGCAAATGTTAATAGTGATAATAATATAAAAAAGTTTTTAATTCCAAATATTCCAATTTTTCACAAACATCAAGTAGAAAGAGCATAAAACAGAAGAATTTATGATTTTAAATCGTAAATCTTGACCCGAATTCGCCCAAATTTTCTTTTTGAGATATCGTTCTCAAACCTGAAGGAGTTGTTACCTAAGTTCTGAATTGCCCTAAAGCATCAGAAAATTAGATGCGCCTGTGGAGGCTGTTTCGGTTGGTAGCCACCAACTGAGCACGTACACGGGAAGACCGCGCCAACGCCTCACTTTTCAAACGCATCATCATGATTGCTCGATGCGTTGCCATTTCGAAAACGACACGGGAGTGACCAGAACTTACCTCAATAGAACGGCCTTTTACCAAAACTCTGTAGCGAATTTTTAGCAAATGAGGAGAGTAACCAAAGGTCACCATGAAAAATGAAGGCGGCAGATTGTAAAGGGGGACCTCCTCCCAAGAAGAAACATCAACTGAATAAGATTTGAGATTGAGGCTGCATTTCGCTGGCAACACCAGGGTGTGCATACCAACAGAAAATCTACATCTCGAGCTAGCCCATATAGTGACTAAATAATATGTTGCTGGTCAATTGAGATCCATTTGGTGGTGTCACCAAATAAGTCAAAATAAGTAACATGAAAACACAGGTTCAACAAAAATCAGCAGCACCTCTAGAGCACCTCGAAAACGCGTTAAAAGAGAAGGATTATATACCCGTCAATGAAGATACTCTCGACGAATAGGGTTCGTATGTGGGGGATGTAGCAGGGCGGTTGCCTAATGTTGGATAGACGTGAGGCTTGCAGCAGCCGTAGATCACTCTGGTTCCTGCTGAACACACTGAAGAGCTCGATGAGAAACGCCTGCGTCACATGGTGTGCTTCATTGATGACATCCTAGATTTCGCAGATCAGGAACCATTATTGCAATACCGTCTGTACAAATGTAGAGTCAAAACAAATTTTCTCCGCTCAGGTAGCTGATTGAAAACCGGGATACTGCGTCTGTTATTTAGCCAGATATGCGCCTGATGCAGGTGCACACTCTTGTATGTTGTTCTGTGGTCGCGTCGCTATAAAAGCGTTTGCATCGGGTGCACATTTTCTTGTTCAAATACTTGGATGTTTTGCACCCGCCCTTGCTGGGGACATTCTAAATATTTTAGAGAACCTAGGTAACGTGTACTTATTTATGAAGAATTTCATCACTTATACGATATCCAAAAAGGTAGGTAACATGTGCAATATTGTTCCAAAACAACGACTGATAACAGCGAACCTACTCATTACTTGCCGCATCGCGGCTGTATTCAGTATCGACGTACCAGTTCGTGAGTTCCTCTGGGTGCAAGGTAAACTAATTTAAATAAATATTGTAGTTCTGAAAAAGCATCCATTGGTAAACGTTGCCATCTCCAACGCTCGCGGACGCAATTTAAGTATAACAGCGATAAAAGAGTAGCTACAAACTACACCATGCTCCTGACTTTGTACCTATGACATCATCGCAAAAGATTTAAAAGATCGTTTTAAATAAATTTCTAATATCATCATCTTATTAATTGCTTGACTTAGTTCGTAGCTATGATAAAAACCGGGTTTGCCCGAGGAACAATTTTTTTTTTTAAATTTACAATTTAATTTTTCTCTCTAACAATAATACTTAAATTAGGTTCTCAATAAAAATGTGTTCGATATTTTTCTGATATTTAGTAACATCGCTTTTGAAGCAAAATTTGAAACTTGTTTCAAATTTCTTCGGGGCCCACCGCCGTTCAGCGAGAACAATGTATTGGTGAAAAAGAAATAATATTTAGATTTATTTCTAAATCCCAGCATTTTTTTCATTTAAAAAAATTATAATATACTAACGTGAATTACTATCAGTTGGATTAGCATAGCCGCCGAATTTTCCTTGAATCGCAGCTTGATTTTGTATTTGAGGATCCCGTCTTCTACGCCGATCCTGTGGGTGTTCACCTGCATGTCGCTCTGGATCACCTCCATCTGTAAGATATATTATAGGGGATGTTAATCGAAAATGTAGGTAATATTGAAAAACTAAAGGTTTCAACTTCGATTCTGTAATTATATTTTAAGTGTCTAGGATTTTTATAAATTTCCGTAAATTACCACAAATTTTCACAAATTTTAGCACATTTCTAAGTTTGATGGATATTTAAGAAAATTTATTGAATGCGTGAAAATTTATGAAATTTATAGTACTTTATAATAGTTCACGAAAACTAGTTAAAATTAATAGTAATTCATGGGTAAACTTTTATAACAGTTCTGCTACAATAATGTTGCTGAAAAAGGAATCTGGCGACAGTTTTCACATAAAACTGATACCGTCTTATTATGGATGGGAATGTAATAATTAATTATTTTTTGTGCGGTCATGATTTGGAGTTTAAATTTGTAAACCAAAATAAATGCTATTTTTCATGATTTTAAAATATTAAAGTATTTTAAAAGGAAAGGTAATGTCTCTGTCCAACTGTTTGGTGGACTATTTTAAGGATGTGCACTACGCACAATTAATCTCGAAAGTCGCTAATCTTTAAATGATTTATAAAATCAAAAAAAAAATAGATCTATCATTGATTTCCAAAAAACTTGACGTAAGCTTCTAAGTGTACATTAGAAAAAATAATTTAGGTTAAAATTGTTTATTTACCAATAGTTATTCAGAGTTTCAGATTTTGTTTTATCTACAGGGAAAGGGTATTAATTCTTTAAAGGATATTCTACAAATCTATTTGGGCGGTGTTAATTAAAATTTAAACTATGATTGTTAGTAACAATAATAACTGTATGATTTCTCAATAAATTTTTAAAAATAAAATCAACCAAATAGAAATTTAGAAAACCCTTTAAAAAATAGAGTGAGGCCCTAATCATTAGGATTAAATAAAAATTCTAAATTTTTCCTAAGGAGAAAAAAAACTAAACATTGAAATAACTACTGTTCAATAAACAATTTTAACCTAAATTACTTTTTTCTCGAGTGTGCTCAGAATGCTCCATCAATATTCACAAAAATTAGTAACAGATCTTTTGTTGTCAATTTTATCAATCATTTTAAAGATAGGTCACATTTGAGAGTGATTGTACGTAGTGTACGTCCTTAATATATATTGTGATACATCTCGAAATAGAGGTTAGATACATCGAAATGTTTCAAACGAAAGTTGTCGGTGCAAAGGGTATTGGATAATACAAGGGTACCAATGACTTTGACCTTGAGTGAGATTCTCAAGGTCATTTAGCGGTCAAAGTGATTTTTCAAAGGGAAAACGTTATTTAGAGCCCGGACTTGAAAAGGAGGGAACTATTTCGCAAAGCTCACGAGAAGATCAAATTAAGGTTAAATATGCGAAAATTGCTGAATGCTGTTGTAGTTCCCATTATAGGGCTTGATTAAAATAATTTCAATTGCCTCTGCCTATTCTGGGTACTTGATTACAGTGAGCTCCGTTGCCTTTTACTATTAAGACCAGACCCGACCACAGACGATTATATTAGTGAGAGGCAAGGGGACTTACTGAAATCAAGCACCACGAATAGTGAGAAGCCAAGGGACACATTTTGATCAAGAAGCCCAGAGGGAATATAATCTTGTTACGTCCTCGTAATTGTTAAGGGGTAGTGCTGAAAATATGAAGTACTCAAATCTCCAGCACAATTCAACCATTTATGCATATTTGCCCTTCATTTGACATTGTCATAAGCTTAACGAAATGTCTGTTTCCCTTCTTTTCAACAGCGGGGTCAAAATAACGGTTTCCATTTCAAAAAAATCACTTTCACCTTTAAATGACCTTGCAAATCCTGACAACTTTTGTTTAAAATATTTTGATGCATCTAGCCTCTATTTGGAGATATATGACACTATACGCGCTAACCCATTTTAATTTATAATCCAAAATTTTTTTTAAAATACTTAATCTAAGAAAAAATGGTTCGAAGTAAGGTTGACTGTCCCATCAATTTTGTCCTTAAGGTCAAATTTCAAATTCAAATCAAAATAAGACTCTTTTCCTGAATGAAAACCCCTATTTTTGACTACGGATTTGGAAAGAGCAGAAAATTTCGCGTCCAATTCAGGGGTTCTCATATAAGAAAAGTATCCTAACTCTATTTGACCTTGAAAATTGACCTCAAGGTGAAAATTGATGGTACAGTAAAAAATCCTCCTAGGTCTCACTTAACCTTTGTTGAAACCATTTCTTGATAGGAAAAGTATTTAAGAATATATCTGGTCGTTTCTGAGTCATTTGACCTAATTTTTACCTTTCCAATGTCACAAAAATCATTTTTAAGCAGGTCATTTTCGACGTGAAATTTGTCGCTCTTTGCAAAGTCGCAGTTCAAAATAGGGGTTCTCATTTTTAAAAAATCCTACTTTTATTTTACCCTGAAAATTGACCTCAAGGTCGTCCGCCAGCTATTTTAGACGTAATTTGAACAAGTTTAAATATTTGTTACATTTTTGAGAGCATTTTTGTTCAAAATTTGAAATTTTTATATACGCTTGTTCGTAGTACTAGAATATATGATTAATATACCCTTACAACTTTTTTCAATACAAAGTAAATTGTCACAGTTATAGCATTTACAAAATACCAAAAAAAAAAAAAATAAACATTTTAAGCTAAACAAAGCAAAATACAAAAATAGTACAAATTATAAAAACATATTAATTTTTTATTTTTAATAATATTCGATTTAAATAATACTAGAATGTTACAGTTTTTTCTGAAATTTTCATCTTTTTGTCTTATATCCAATTGGATTGAGGTGCATAATTAGTTGAAACTGAAAAATAAATTGTTTGAATAATTTGTTGTTATTGTTAATAAAATTCAATTTGCATAATGCAAGAAATTTGTTTTTTCTGAAATTTTTAACCGTTTGAGTAATGCTAGAAAATTAAGGTTTTTTTTTTTTAATTTTCAAATTTTTGTCCACTTTATATTTAGAAACCTGTAATAAGTAAAAAAATCTAATAAACATAATTGCCTAAATATATTTTTATTGTTTATAACTATCTTTTATTTTGACGCTGGGTAGTTGCGCTTTTTTTGTGAAAGTTTCACAATGTATGGTATTAATTAATGTAAATTAAATAAAAATGAATTTCTAATTAATAATTTATTGTTTATGACTATATTTTACCATATTTACTTACTTTAATCGGAAATTACACAAAAAGATTTAAAATTTAAAAAAAACTGCAAAATCCTAACATTATTGAAATTGAATATTTTTAACAATAATGCCTATGGGGGTGATTTCTGAAAAAAATCACAAAGCTGAAATGACCAATTTTTTCACCTTATTCGTTTATATATTGTTTCTCTATGAATAAAATATAAAATTTCAAAATTTGAGATCATCCGACGAGGGTCAGAATTCCAATAATAGTAATCAACTAGTCATGGTCTCCATCCCTTTCTACACTTGAACCCTTCGCCTAGTATAAGCATGTAGTTTTTTTGATAATAAGAAGACAAAGCTGAAGTCAATAAATACACAATAAAATCATGCATAGTCAAATTGGTTCAATAATAATTGAGAAACTTTCTTACTGGATGAGATTATTTATACACTTGTAACGGTATCAAATATAAAAAATAATAAATAAGCCGTTACATTGTCTAAACATTTTGGCTAATTCTTGTTGTAAGTCTGGAAGTAATAATAACCTGTACATTTATTTAGATTAGCATAAAATATAATTAAAGCAATCAATTTGTTCACTGCGAAGAGTAACTCGCAAAACAGGGAATAATTTTAACAATCAGTAAAATAATCAAGTAGCGAATCGATTTTGAAACCTATAAAATAACATTTAAAGCGTATCAATCAAGAACTCTAAATCATTCCAATTAAATGTTGGAATTTTGATTCAAATAATTAACTAAGGGATTAAAGCACTGTAGGGTTTGCAATAAATCAATTTTTTGTTGCTTTACAAGTCTTTGAGGGTCCTAGAAATAATTGACTAAAAGGTGGGCGGCGGAAAAGAAGTCTGAATGTCAAAATTTCAAATTCTGCCACAACGCCTCACAGGTATCCCCCGATGACTATACAGTACTTGAATCTTTAAACGCGTTTTTATCGAAACTACTTAAAAGTTTATTCAATATTGCTTTCTCTAGCGACGTTCTTTTGATTTTTCAATAAGCAATAACAAGAAACTTTCTTTAAAATTTCCCCATGTCGCGAAAATTGAAATATCGTGAGGAAAAACCTAAGAACGTCTCTTGCTGTGGTTCTATAGAAACAAAAAAGCCAATGGTTTTTTCTTGAAGTCAAAAATTGCACAGCCGCCATTTTGTCATAAACGAACTTAAAAAAAAATATTCTTCTCTTTATTACCAGTACTATGAATCCCAGTTTGAAGAATTTCAATTGATCTTTTTATTGCGCAGGAAATTCCCGAAAAATGCTTATTTTGTTCATGCTCTACAGTGGCTTAGCGCCTTAAATATCTTACTTTTGCTGCTTAGCCACGCTGCACACTAGTTTTTCTCGATTAGGTAGTAAAGCTCTCCTAAAGAGAGATGATAGGTTTATAGGAGGACGAATGGAAAGCTTTCCGGTAACCAATCCAGGCCATCGAGAGGTCACACTGGTAGGATCGATAAGCAGGTTATTCCGACATCCTGCTACGCCTTTGTTTGATCCGCATTCTTCATACATTTCTTGTCACACAGTTCCAATTGTCCGATTGTCCCGATTGCTCAATTGTCCCAATTGCCAGATTTTGTTTCAAATGATGATGATGAAAATGAAAATAATAGTAATAATAACTAATAGTTAAGTTTTCAGTTTTCTCTTTTGATAGATTTTTGAATATTTTTTTATTTCCTTATTTCTGTAGATTTTGGAATTCAGATGTTTTTCAAAATTTACTAGGCAAACATAGATAGACAAATTTTTTCCGGGTGCTGATAAAAGGAAAGAGACCAAGGTCTATTAAGCGCTGTCTGCGATAGATGGTTTGGTTTGATAAAATTCTCCATTGCCTTCACACCACGCCGACTTCACAGCTCTGTCAGTTATGTTTCACAATATCTGAGAACAAGGATGAAGATCCCGTTTGGAACACTGGCTCTTGCCCTCTTGGTTTTTATCAATTCTAGTGGTAAGTTTGACCACACTGGCACTTCGCTAGTTAATAGAAACCTCTCTAATTTTTTTTTAAAATAAATGCGAATATTTGGAAGTGTTCTACGTGTATTATTAATTTGTATGAGTTGCCTTCAGTAGGCCAAGGTTAAACGTTGAATAATCGCTACGGAGCTCTTCTCTTTGAATTTTTTATGATTTATAGGTGAACGAATGATTGGGGTGCTTGCTCACCACAATTGCTCTTGTCTCAAGGTCACGATTCTAAAGGTCATCAGCCTCCAAGTCTACCTAAACATTTTTTCGCGCATAAATCCTCAAAAAATCGAAGAAAACAGCTCTCTGAATGATGTTTCGACATTTAACCTTGACCGTCTGAAGGCCACTCTAACAAACTAAAAATTATCTTTTCGGACATAGTATTTTCCGCCCTTTCCGAAGCAGGTGTTAATCACAGGAGTTCTAAATTAAAAAATTGTTTTTGACCGAAAATTGAACTGGAAAATTGACGCCAATATTACAGTTATTAGTAGGGTCAAATGGCCTCCATTTTCCGGGACAAATTTTGTACATTCATACAATTATGGTTTTTAGTTATAAGTAGATACTTATTTTATTTATTTACAAAGGGAATTAAAGCATCTTTATTCATTAAATCGATTAAATTATAATATCAAAGTTATTATTCATTTGCTGAACCATAATTATTTTGGACCGTTTAGCTGGTTTTTCCCCAGAAAATGTTTTTGTTTTTTTTTTCTAATCAAAAGTGAGGGAGCGGCAAGCGGGGGAACGAATTTAATATTTAGTCATTATTTGGAGTATCAAATCTTTTAAATACATTATGTGCTTATTTAAACAAATAATTGTTGTTCATTTTCAAAATATCTAAAAAGAAAGCCAGAGAGTTCAGCTTTTTTTTAATTGGTATCATCTGCTACTTTTTTATACAATTGTATAATCTTGATTAATTTCTTTCAATGTTTAACAAGTTTTTTGTTGTTCAGAGAATTTTTATTTTCTGAAGAAGTTTTCCTTTCGAGACCTTTTGAAAATAACTACAAAATTGAACAAATACAATAATTTTCCTGACTGTTTAGTACATAAAAAGAATACATTAACCATTTTTTATTTTTTGGAAATAAACTCAATTTTTTAAACAATAATTTTTTTCTAAAAACATCTAAATATTGGTATTTTATAAATTAAAAATATTATTGAATTATTTTGTGTAGTAGTAAATTCTTCTAAAAACTGCATGTCACTTTTTATACGAGTTGTGGATTTCTAAATCAAATTTCCTTCCAAATTGAGTATGGATGGTTTCTGGAATAGACATTATTTAAACAACGACATGCCGTTTTTAACAGAATAAACTATTAGAAATTATTTAATATCATACTTCATTTAAAAAAATACATTTGTTTAAACAATTAAAAACGGTTAATATATTTATTCTATACACTATAAAGTGAGAAAAATAAAAATATTGTTCTATTTTTTATTTTTTATTTTTCATTATTTTTTTAAGTTATAGAGAAAAACTGCTTAGGCAAATAAAAATCGCTTAAAAAATACAAATTTGTTAAGCATTAGAAGCAATGCCTCAACATAAAGTAAAAGCGCAAATTATTTGTAAACAAATAAGTTGAGGAATGGTAAAATCTTCAAAATATTTTAAGTATATTCAAAAAATCTGTAAGATTTTATTATACTGTCATCACATAAATTTTGATTAGTTATTAAATATCGCTTTCCTCCTGTTTGATCCTTGAATTCTATCATAATAAGTTTTTAAAGTGTAGCGTAGGATACAAATTTAAGAAAAAAATGGTGTTCACTCGCTTAATTTTCAGATATAAAGAAATTGAACAGTAATTAATTGTTTGAATAATCACATAATGTTAACGTATCATTAAAGCTTCACAAAATTATCAGCTATTACATTTCATTTAAAAACTAAAATTATTCAATACATTTTTTGAAAAAAATAATTGATTAGATAAATTACCTGTATTAAAAAATTTAAAATTATTTGGAAAGTCACGGTAAAGATTCTAATTGTCCATTAATAAATATTAATGGACAATTTGATTAGTTTTCATGACTTTTTAAACAATTTTTAATTGTTAAAATTAATGAAACGTAATCAAATAATTATTTGTGTCCAACAAATGTTTTAAATATGCCGTAGAAATTATATTCAAAAAATTTTGTTATTAAATTGATAGTTTGTTTACTGAAAATTAAAATACGTATATTTTCCTTGTATCCAAATAAATGACTTGTAGAAACTAAACTAGAGTTTTTTATTGCCGCGCGCGCACTCGACTGGAGTCGATCGACGCCCGACAAATCTGGGAACTCGGTAGTAGGTTCGGCTTCACGTGGCCCGCAAACACTATCCCTCCCACGCGCGTAACGTGCGTGCACACGTATGTGTGTTTCGAGTTTGTCTGATGAGTAACTAGAAGTTTTATGATACTAATATTGTTTATCCTCGATGGCTGAGCTTGATTACGCTCCCTCGTTTTATGTTTAGAAACTGTAAAGTCAGCATCGCAAGGGTTTGAATCCTCAGATTTGCGAATTTGTAAATAAATATAAATTAAATGGAACGCATAAAATTTGTCCATTTTTATATTTAGGTCTGAAATTTTCAGTAACTGCTTGTAGGAAATGCGAACTGTTTGTAAAAAAGTTTCTAAATTTATCCATACAACTTTCATAGAAATAAGGATTTAATGTTTTATTTTTTTTTATCCCTTATCCGAGTCCAAGCTACAAGCTCGTGAGGTTTTCAAAATTATATTTTTCTCTCGTACAGATCAAAAAGGTCTCAAATAGAAATTGACTGTTCATAATCGCCCACAGGTTGTATTTCTTAACCGATTTAAAATTTCCTTTACACAAATGCTCGATAATAAATATTTAAGAGAATTTTGATTTAAGATTTTATATTTTTTTCATAGAGCATCAATATATAAACGAATAAGGTGAAAAAATTGGCTATTTCAGCATTGTGATTTTTTTTCAAAAATCACCCCCATAAGCATTATTGTTGATAATATTCAATTTAAATAATACTAGGATGTTGCAGTATTTTCCCAATTTTAAAAATTTTTGTATAATTTCCGATTAGAGTGACCTAATTGGAGTAAGTTTGAAAAAAGTTGGGTGCGGTGATAGTCCAAAAGAGAGCAGTGCCAGATAATATGATCTAGATCTTGTAGATATTTTTGACAGCCGCATTTTGGGTCATCAACTAGGTTTACCCTGGCCAAAGACTCCGCGAGGTTGTAGTGGTCCGCTCGGCACCGGTTAATTGTTTCTATGAGCTTTCTAGGAAGTCTTAGCTTATGAAACCATGGGTGAGCAGAGTCTTTGTAAAACACCTGGAAGTAAGTTACTCCTTTTTCATGACTTGATGCAAGGAAGCTATTTTTCGTGTTATCAGTCATCTTTTTTTTATATATTTCTTTCAATTCTGTGAAAGGAATATGAAGGCTCTCAAGACTTCCTGGATCGTTGGGAGCGTCCTTGGCCAGAGGATCTACGAATTCGTTGTCTTTAATGCCGCTATGGGACGGTAGCCAGCAGAAATGGATTGAGGACTTGCCTTCAGAAATTTTCAGGAATTTGAAATACTTGTCTTTTATTTGTAGTATGTAGGGATTTGTCCCAATATCCATATTTTGTTTATTTAAGAATTGCAAGACGCTTAGCGAGTCCGTTAGAATGCAGTAATTATGATCAATATTTTTCAAGGCCACGTCCATAGCGTCATTGACGGCAATGCATTCGGCGGTAAATATCGTCGTATTACAATGAAGATTTCTTACTACAGTGATGTTCAACGAAGGACAATGGCAAGCAGAGCTCGTGGAATTTTTCGTTCCAGAGCGGCTACCATCCGTATAAATTTCCACGGAGGCAGTGTAATCTAAATATTCTCGCAATTTGGAGTTGGGGTTTGAGGCTTGTTTGAGTGCCTTACCTAGTTCTATATTTATCGGTATTGTGCGGTACAAAGATTCGTATTCAACTTTATACATTTGAAACAAATTAG
>JAAAKG020139503.1:0-12341 GCA_010014905.2 Druon quercuslanigerum
AATTTATCTTAGAAGATGGATTTTCAGTAGAATTAAGTGTCTGTACATTTTCACGAAAATAAACATTATAGATAAACAAAAATATTAATTACTATGTACGGAAAAGAAATTCTTACGCTTATTGCCTCATCTTCGTTTTCTCTGTTTCCGTGAAGATATGTTGTCCTAATAATAATCAGTGTCTGTTTCCATATCTAACAGAAATGATAAAATTTTATTTAATATTATATGATCAATCGTGCAGTGGAATACATGAAACACATGTGAAGTCAAAAGTAAAAATAACCTAGAACAGCCAGAGGATCAGTTACTGATTTAAGTGAAGATATTATGTTATTGTCAGACAATTTTGGAACAATCGATGTGTTTTCCACATAACATTAGATTGACCCATCTTTTTTATTAGATTTTCAATTCTAGCACTTTTTTCTTCTGTATTGAGGTCAGGATCAAAAGTGTAGGCTAATTCCTGGAAATCTAATATATTCAGCCGCTCTACGCCTTCTTCGTATGTACCTATTGAAAAAATGAAACTAGCTGTCAATTCGATCTCCAGTACTTCAACTTTGTTTGTATTTATATTTATGTGGTGCTCATTTCACGAGCACTTTGCTTCCCGTTAGCAAATATATTTGGTTTCTCATAGAGGAAGCATTAGTGACTTTTTAAATAATAGACAAACTAATTTTTTCATTTTGATCAATTTCAAAATAGAAATTTACAAACAATACAAAATTCTACATTTGAAAAGTTTATAGACGTTAAAAATAATCAAAGAGTTTGTAAATTTTTTTATACATCTAACACACTGTTTTTAACTTACTTGCATGACTAACGATTTTAACGTTGTATTCTGGCCAATATTCTGGGGCAGATGCTTCTTTCTCAACTAAATCATACAAAATGACAATGCCTTCATCATCATACGGTTCCGGCATATACTTAGTTACTAATCTGCTTTTAAAATTATCATATCTTATCCACTTTAATAAAGTAATATCCACGCATTGTGTCTTCGAATTCTAAAAAAGAAAGTTTATCATTCATTTATGAATTGCGTAAATAACTTCGAATTTTTAAGTAAATTATTTAAACACTGATTTTATTGACCATAAGAAAGTTTTGCAATTTATGAAAATAGTGCTTCAACCCACCCTCATATTTACGTATGGCAGACCACGTCAGGTAATTAAGGGCTTGGAAGTTGAATCTTACGATTTTACAGAAAATACGTAGAATTCAGATGTTCAAATTTTAATCGTATTTTAAGTCCAACTTTGGGAAAGCCATGAAAAATGTGATAATAACCTTATTTAAAAAATCCTCGTGTTCTTTTCGGATGAGAAAAACACAAGGAAATCCGTGAGGATTTTCGAATTCCTCGAGGATTAATTTCTGACTCGCGGAATTCCACAAGGAATTCGAAACTCCTCGGAGTTTTCCTCGTGTTTTCCTCGTCCGAAAATAACACGACGCTTTCCTCGAGGATTTTTTCAGTAGAGAATCTTCAACTTCTTAATGATATATTACAAATTTTCACATAGTTTTTATAGTACATTCACCCTATAACTTTTATTGATTGCAATCAGGAATGTGAATTTCATTTAATACATTTAATAAAAGAAAAGGCAAACAGCCGGTTACATACATACCTTAAGCCCCGGTTGACGAAATACACTCAATGACTGTTGTTAAATAATATTTACTGTACTTTAATCCACATAAATAAAATGCTACCATTTGTATTAAGCAGATTAATCTGGATAATCATTGAAAGAATTGAAGCAGAGTCTTCGAACACCACGAACCTCACACAAAAAATGCAGACTTGTTCTCGATTTAGAGGTTGGTAACCTTTAAAAATAATTCAGCACAATAGATGAAGTTAATACACTTCAAAATAATATGTCTTCAATTGAAATGCTTGATATTTCATTCTAATATTTTTATAATAAGAATAAGTTTTGCATATGTCTGCATACATAACCTACGTGAATAATGTTTTTGAGGTTGTCCTCACTGTGAATACTGAGAATCGATGTGAGCGAATCGACATGGACATAACTGCGCGGCAAATTCAAATGTATATCAATAAAACCTTTATGTGATTATTACCTCGATTATAAGAGTGTGTAAATATGTTTTAGTTTTACATTCTTAATAAAAGCTCAATTCTTAAACAGGAATTTCGTTACATTATTGGAAAATTAATAATGATGTATAAGTTTTCCAACCAAATAATGAGAACCTATTTTAAAAATGTAGCTTTTATTAAAACTCTAATGTGTTTCATGTGTAAAATGAAAAATTCAATTTTGAGTGTATTGGCGCCATTATCACAGAGCTTTATTAAGTTTTTTCAGACTAAAAAATAATGCATTTTTTTAAATTCTACCCGAAAGTGCGATAGATATAATGTTTCTTCATTTAACAGCGTATTAGAGAAAAATGTTTTTTTTTAAAATTAAAATTAAATATAATCTACACAATTAAAAGTTAATTCGCATCATTATTCTGCGAAAGCGACGAAGATTTAATACTCTAAGAAGCAAGCTGTAGGACACAAAAATATGAATATGAAGTAATATATAAAGATTTAATTGTAAGGTTAGAGCTTATAACGAATTCTTTCTTAAGTCTACGTTGAAATTTGGAACCTGACTAGTATCTGAATCCTCATGAGTAGCATTGAAATCGTCCTGGTCCATCAGTTCATCACCACCCTCTATTTCATAAATAATATTTCGATCTTATAAAATTTCTGGAACTTGCATTTCGGGTTGCGTTCCACTTTCTTCTTCACCATCTGCATCATTATCTGAATAATTTTTAATGTATAATCCATAACTTGTGTTAAAATTTATATACAATTTTTTATTTGTGTAACTTTAATGAAAAATCAAAATATTTTTTAAATATTCAATTTATTATAACTTTTAACATGAATTTCAAGCTTGAGGTTAGGTTTCGATTCAAGATAAATATTCAATACGATTTAACGATTAACTTACCCTTGTTCAACATCACGAAAATTGTCTAAAGCAGCAACCCGCGATGCTTTCGAACTCGTGGTGTACTAGACTTTGGCATATTGTTTATTACATTGCACACTTAAACTCAGATAATAAACATGAATTCTATCAACAATAACACACTTCATTTGACAACAAGACAATTTCCGTAAATTGGAATTAGGTGGCGTTGCAATACTTGAACCAGTCTGGCTTGGCTCTGGGCCAAGGAATTATCCCGATCTGGTCCCGAAGATATTAAACCGATCAGGGCCAGATCGGTAATCGGGAAAATATATGGCGATTTCCGCACGGGTAGGGCTGATAATACTCCGATGCCACCACTCTGGGATCATTCGTTTCAGATAGAACTCTACCCGAGATTTCTCCTGTGGCAAAGTGTAGGATCTACCGCAGAAAATGGATTAAGTGGATGAATACATGAACCTATTCCTCTTACCACTCAGAAAGTTGAATAATACCTACCTGTGATTTTTTGGTAAAAAAAAATGTGCCATATTCGAGCCACTCTTGGTATGCCATATTCGAGCTACTACCTACAAATTATTCATTTCTAAAAGGGATAACCTTAAAATTTAACTAATTAAAATTTTTTTTTTATTTTAACAGGTGTCGCTTTTGAGTTAAAGTTTCCCGCATATGAAATGCATGGAGAAAAATCACTTTTTTGAGTATTTGGAATAATTTTTTAGGGTTTGAAAAAATATGACCGGAAAGTATAGGGGCTTGTAGGGAATTATCTAATGAAGAATTTCATGTATCAGACATATGGGTTTGACACCCCCAACACCCCCAATACACCTTACGAGTACCTGAAAACTACCCTTAAAACCAAAAATTTCAATTCTTCATGAAATCAACCGTTTGAACACTGTATTGTCGTGTTTTTTTACTTTAAATTATTACTATCAGTCTAGTGGAATATTTAATAACATTAGATCATTAATTTTTTAATGTTTGAACAAATGTAATTTGTTTAATTTTTTTTTGAAAATTCCTATTGTTCCCAAAAAATTATTACTATTGGTCAAGTGGAATATTGATTAAGATTATTATATATAGTATTAAATATTATTACTGTGGGTCTAGTGGAATATTTATTAATAGTGGTCCATTACTTTTAGATTATGTGAACAAATTGCATTTGTTTAAAAAGTTTTTCGTTGTAAAAATTCGTCGAACTGGCTTTTTGTTACCGTTAATGACATAAATTCATTTTAAAATATTTTCTAAGTGTATAAACAATAAATTATTATTTATTTTTAAAAACATTTCATTTTTTTAAACAATAATTGTAAATATAAAATTAATTAATATGCTACCTTAATTATTATTATTACCTGAAAATAAATAATAATTTATTGTTTCAACAATTAAAAAATATTTTAAAATAAATTTATGTCACATAATGAAGATAAACTGCCGATTCAACGAATTTTTGAAGAAAAAAACATTTTTTACACAAATGGGATTTGTTTACATAAATAAAAATTAATTAACTAATGCTGTTAAGTATTCTATTAGACAAATAGTAATAATTCTTATGAAACAAAAAGAATTCAAAAAATAAAATTAATCATACAATGTTGATAAATATTTCACTAACGCAATATTATAAAGTTTTAATAAAAAAAATTATTCAAAACAAATTCAATTTGCTTAAACAACTGAAAATTAATAAACAAATGTTAATAAATATTCCACTCGACTAATACTAATCATTTTTAGAGGAAAAAACGAATTTTCGAGAAAAAAATTGAAACAAATTCCATTTGTATCAATAATTTAAAATTGATTAACCAATGACGATTAATATTCCACTAGACCAATAATCATAATTAAAAGTAAAGAAAACACGAGAATACAGTGTTCAATAGGTCGATTTCATGAAGAATTGACTTTATGGTTTTAAGGGTAGTTTTCAGGTACTCGTGGGGGTGTGTTAGGTGTGACAAACTCTGATATACATGAAATTCTGATACATGTCTGATACATGAAATTCTTCGTTGGAAAATTCTCTACAGGTCCCGATGCTTTCCTGTCATATTTATTCAAACCCTAAAAAATAATTCTAAAAGCTCAAAAGACTGATTTTTCCCCATGCATTTTACATGGGAAACTTCAAGTCAAAACCGGTACCTGTTACAATAAAAAAAATCACGGAATTTCTTTTGTCGAATTTTAATTAAATGGGGGTGATCATTGCCCTCTAGCATGCAAACAAATTTTGCCATGCATTTTTGGACCGCCCCAGTCTTCATATCTCCTTTGCAATACTATTCTACTAACCCTACTATAAGCAACATTTATTAATAAAACCCCATTCACAAGATAAAAAATGGTAATTTAAGGCTTATCTAAAATGAACTCGACCATGGCTGTTTATGTATTATTTTATCCCAGGTTTCCAATAATAAACATCGAACAATATAACCTAAACTTTTTTATACTAAACTAGAGAACATTCAACTCCTAATATTAATATAACGGAATACACATTTCAGTTTGTCAGTAAGCCCAGTGTGCTATATTGGAACCCTATACCAGATTCTAGCCATATTTTTTATTCCTGAGTGGACAGCAAAAAATTTCCCATAAATTTTGTCAGAAGCTTTTTCTGAAAAATTGCTCCCATAGATTACACAACCTAAACTCTTTATTTGAAGTCGGTCTCATGGTGAGTATCTAATCACATATGACCTCAATAATTGGGCTTGATACGTGCGGGGGAAACTGATACATGCTTGCCCAAATTAGCAATTTTGAATTTAAAAAAATATATTATCTAAGAGAATTACATTCCCCGTATGTATGTGCTTTAAAAGAAAATATATTCTTTTTAGTTTTTTTTTCAAATTGTAGAAAACGAGTTTTTTTCAAGTTAAATTTTAATTAATTCAGTTTTTATCATGAGCTCGTGCTCAAATCCATAGTTTTTGTAATTTCTATATACAATTTAGAGCCAATATTCTTTGTAGCATTCTTGCTATGGCAGTTTGAGAACAAGCTTCGAAACTCTGTTTATAACAAAATAAAAAGTTATTTTTTTATTTATTGCATAACTTATTTCACGAAATTTTTGAGCGTTTCGTATGTCGAAGAAAATTTGTTAATTTATTACACATGGTATAATATGATATATGATAATATAATATATTAATACGAGGTTTGATAAAAAATAACGAGACTTTTCAAATTTCCCGGGCTGTATTCGTCCGTTTGGGAAACTTTTCTTTATGTTGCTGCACTTGTCTGGATAGTGTATGGGCATTGGTAGACATATTGCATGTTTACTCTGCCATCAGCTGTCAGTGAAGTTATACATGTTTTAGTGTGCTCAGCGATTTTTTACTTTTGGAAAAAATGGAACAGAGAATTTGCATCAAATTTTGTTACAAAAATGGAATAAAGGGCAGTAATGTTCTTGAAATGTTAAAAGCTCCCGAAACTACTGAGTTCCGGCAAAAGCAATATCATCATGGCATCGCTCAATATTTACTAAATCAAGTGAATAATGACTCTACATTGCTCGAGCGAACCATAACAGGTTATGAATCATGGGTTTATGGATATGACGTCGAAACTAAGGCGCAATTATCCACCTGGAAGCATTCAACATCGCCAAGAGCGAAAAAAGCACGACAAGTTCGATCAAGCGTGAAGGTTTCGCTCACTGTGTTTTTCGATTTCAACGGTTTAGTGGATTATGAGTTCTTACCTAAAGGTCAAACGGTCAATAAAGAATATTATGTAGGAGTTTTACGTCGTTTTCGTGAAGTAATTCGAAAAAACTACCCATTTTGTGGCAAAATCAGTCATGGCGACTGCACCACGATAATGCACCTGCTAATGCCTCTATGCTTTTTCGTGAGTTTTTGGCCAAACACAACACCGTATTGATGCCACAACAACCGTATTCATCGGACATGGCCCCCTGTGACTTTTTTATTCCCAAAGATGAAGTAATCCATGAAAGGAAGACGTTTTGATGACATCCATGATATAAAAGCAGAATCGCTGAAGCAGCTGAATACCATATCGAAAAGTGAATTTCAAAAGTGCTTTGAAGATTGGAAAACCCGCTAGCATAAGTGCATTATATCCGACGGGGACTACTTTGAAGGGAACCAAATTGATATTCAAGAAACGAAAAGTCTCGTTATTTTTTCATCACACCTCGTATATGTCGAGCGGGGTCGCATAGGAGAGCATAGGAGTCGGAACACCTCGATGACACGTGAACGCATGGAAGATCAAACGCGTGCTTAATGTTTGGCGTTCAGCTTTTTTAACTATTGATTTATTGTTAAAAAAAACTTTGCATAGAAGTTCTCGATATTTTTTCGCGCCACATCTTCACACGAGTTTTTTGTTTGCTCAAACCATCCTCGATAAACGAAACGCTCAAACATTTTGTAAAACGTATTAGGCCATAGGTTACAAAATAATTTTTTTAAATGTTATAAATGAAGACTTAAAGTTGTATCTCTAACTGCCACAACAAGAATGCTTTAAAGAATATTTCCTCAAAATTTGAAAAAGAAATTCCAAAATCTGTGAATTTGAGCACGAGTGCAGACAAAAATTTTAATAAATATTGGCTTTTAAATACCTCGTTTCTGTAATTTGTAAAAAAAAAAAAACAAGATGCAATTTTCTTGTGAAGAAAGAAAAAGGTTCAAAATTTCATTCTCTACGATAAAATATGTTTTAAAATTTTTCATTCACATTTTTAGTCATTAGGGGGTAATTCTGCCGCGCTAGAATAATTTAAGTCTTGTTCTTGCATAGAGACACTCAAGTATTCAAATGCATAGGGAAAATACAAATTTGATTTAATTAAATTGTAAAAACATGTTTCTTTCATAAATTTGTCTCGTAAAAGTATTCTGACCACACGAGTTAGCAATCCGAAGAACACGTGTATGACACACTATTTTTTGCAAAACCCGCCCGAAAAAGTTTTATTAAGAGGATTGAATGAAAAATACTAATTTTGTATTACAAAAAGGTGAAGTTGAGCCCCCCCCCCATACCGTCTGCTAACCTAAAACGGAAAAACGATTAAAAATATAGTTTTACATAACCTAAAAAAATGTGTATATACGTTTTTATAAACGGGGTATTTTATAGCTTAGTTGCCAAGTAATATAATTTGTCGTCAATATCATTTGAGGACAAAGTTAGTTAGCTGTGTATTAGTCCATCGAAATATGCCATTTTGAGAACCTTAAAGAAAACAGAGCTGCTCCCATTTAACAAAGTGATCTTCACACTGTCCTTCAGACATCACCAGGATATAGTATAAACTTACAAAAGCGTGAAGATACCAACATCCGTGCTCCAAGTTACCTATGCCTCCTTAAAACTGCGCTTGTGTGTAAATTTATCGCACACATTCTGCTCAAATTTTAGGCAAAATTCAGAAGCATGAAAATCACAACTTTTGAGTTGCATGTTGCAAAAACATTATTTTTATGATTCAATACGAATACACTTTTAACAGAGTAGCAATAATATTTCTACAAAGTAAACATTATATTTTTAGCAAAGAATTTTTTTATGGGAAATTTTTATAATCATTATTTAAATTAACACATAATTGAACTAAATGATAAAAAAATTTAATTTGATGTTCTTTGACATACTTCCGACCAAAGAAAAGAACATGGATGTTGTTGAAGATCTTTTATTTATGTTTGTAAACGTTTATATTTATTATATTATGATAAGAATGCAAAAAGTAGTTTTTCTTGAAAACCAATAAGACAATTTTCAAGAGAAAATTTTTAAAAATTTTGACAAAAGATCAGGTGAAAATTTTATTTATATTATAAATTTTTAAAAAATGTAACCATACGCACCCCTTTGATTAATTTAGAGTAAAAAAACACGTTGAAGTAGGCAACTTACTGATGTTTAAAAAAAATTGTAAGTTTCATTCTAAAAAATAACCTTAAAGCTTTTTTATTGGTATTTTTGGTCAGTAGTTGATCAATATATTTTTTTATTTGTCTCACTGACCTTCAGAACGTATATTTTGTTTATCAAAATCGGTTAATTCATTACCGAGAAAAATGCATTTTTCAATTTTATTCTCCCCTCCATGCCACCAACAAAATCAAATCTAAACGCTGAAATTTGTAGGATTTCTTATTCTCATGGTTCTCAATATAACGTGCCAATATAGGTTTCATATAAGGGGGGACGGGAGGGATTAAACTGCTTATCCCTCCTAGGCCCTTTACAAATCATTATAAGAACTGATCAATTTTCGGCTAGAAATGAGAGCAGTATAAAACGGAAGGCCAGGCGGCCACTAGCAAGAAAGTAGGGTTGTGTTTCTACTCACCTCTCCCTTTCTTTTCAGTAGCACCCTAAGGATGATGTCCATTTGATCGTCGTCAACTTGCTTGCTCTAACGCAACCAAAAATTTCCAAAAAGTACAGACATTTTGAATTTTGGCTCGACATATTTTGCGATTCTCATCGGGGTTTCTCGATAGATTAATAGTCCGTTGAGAAAAGTACTCCAGAATGGGGAGCAATCACGTATGGCGTAACGCTATTTTGTGTAATTTTCGACTCAAGCCTCCTACTTGTAAAAATAGGTGACTGTTTGCCCCCCCCCCCCCAATGATTTACGTGACACTGAGGCTCTAGTATTTTTGAACTCCTAATTAAAGGAAATCAGCGGGAACCATTTAATATAGACGCACACGGCGTAGCCTGTGTTTCTTGCACGACTATGCCCATTTTCTTAAGTTGTCGGTACAATATTTTTTAAATAAAAAGGTCCAAGGATCTGATGAATAATAAGATGAACTGAGTAGATCGATGACTAACCGGACTTCGCCTACCAGAAACACATTATTAAACACAAAATGTTTCTAGTAATACAAAGAGTAATCGAAATGGGAGCGATAATTAAGCTTCTCAAGTGACGGAAAACAACGATGGGAATGGTATAGATATTTAGGTTTTAAGTTGATAAGTACTTACAATGGCCTGCATTGTACAGTATCTGTCGACGTGCCTGTTCCGCTCTAGCTTCCTGATCCATCGTGTTGTTTAGCATCTCCAGTTTCCTCTGCAGATCGGCGGCTTCCGTGTTTTCCGGGTCTTAAAAAGGTGAAGATACACGTTTATTAGGGTAAAAGAATAGAAAGCACGCCTTCAGGGACGTACCGTAGTAATGAGAAAATGGAATGTTCAACAGGAATTTAAATGATAATTATTTCTATATAAATTTCTTACTGCTTTTAGAATGCTTGCTAAGTTTCGATAATACCCTTCTTTGGTACGATACAGCCCTGGACCTTACTCATGATAGCAGGGGGATGACACGATTTCCGCTTTTGCATTAGAGGCGTGAGTCAGTTTCGTGAAGAGCGGCGAGTCGTGAAACATTGGCGCCACCCCTTCGACGCCCGGTCTGTATTTGATTCATTTACGGATAAATGTGTTATAAAAATGGGGGGAATCGATGAATAGCTCCGAACCGCCGATCATGATACGACTCAACTCGCTCAAACGAAGTAAAAAAAACGTTTTTCTGTGTTCCAAGAAATTAGGTTTAACGTTGGGAACAAGCAATTAAGTGTGACAAAAAGGAATTTATTCTTAAACCTGGACGTGTAGAGTGTCAAGATCAATTTTTGAAGTATCAGATAACGTGTGGAAAGCAAGTTTTAGCTCCTGATGAAACAGTTATGTCGGTAAGTATTACGAATTGTTTACACCGATGTCTTTTAACGGAAAATAATCGAAAGGTCCGATGAGTTGATGACTACATTGATTTTAAATTTTGATATATTCTTCTTGTTGTTGAACTTTTAAATTATCTTGATAGTGTATAAAATTATAATTGTATTATTTTTTTTAAATTTAATAGTTATTTATGATACAAGTGCGTAAAACAGATAATTATTACGAGTGTGAAGTTTGCAGCATGAGCCGCAGGCTGGAAGTACGAGTCGAAAGCTTATGCACGAGCGAAGAGAGTGCAAAATTGTAGACGAGTGCTTCCAGTCGTATGCTAATGCTGCGATTACACTTGTAATAACTACCTGTGTGTGCACGTGTGTCATACATGATTTTTTGCAACACCCAATCGAGAAAGTCTCATTGTAGCTTTTATAATGAAAGCTGATGGAAGATGAGTAGAACCTTATCTATAAACGGCGATCGTTGGAAACACTGAATGCCTGCCCGAAATCTATTAATACGTTATAGTTTATGTTGTATTCATTTAACATCACCTAAATCAACTAAGTAAAATATATAGTGAGTTAGTGCAATAAGACATGTAATTTACCTCCAGTAAATTATTTAATTAACTCTGGTTGTGATTAAACTCAGCAATTCGCAAAGAATGTGTAAAATTGTCACCCGTGCATAATGTACTTACTTTAAACACACCTGTGACGTCATCATGCATAATGTGAATACTTTATACACAGTCACGTCAAGGTGCTTTAAATAGTTATTTTACGCATTATTTGAGAGCATTATCAGATAATTTGTGACAAAGCAAGTTTTAGCTCCTGATGGAACAGTTATGTCCGTAAGTATTACGGTTTGTTTACACCGATCTCCTTTAACCTAGAATAATCGAAAGCTCCGACGAGTTCATGACTACATTGATTTTAAATTTGGATTTATTCTTCTTGTTCCCGAACCTTAAAATTATTGTAATAGTGTGTACAATTATATTTCTAATATTTTTTGAAATTTTAAAAATATTTTAAGACCCTTATTACTAACCTTAATAAAACTGTAAAAGTAACATTAAAGACAGTTTTGAATAATCGCTGAGTTTCGACATTTATGTACAATTACATTAATTTGTTAATAAATTTAAATATTAAAGTAAATTAAAATGTTAAAATAATTATTTTTCAGTTTGTAAACTGCCCTTAGCATTTTCGAAGGCTGATTTTTTTATTAGAAATTTCAGAATTTTTTGTCAAGAAATTCTACATTGATGTTAAAGATAGTATGGGTATACAAATGTTGAAAAATTTGTTAAACCATAAAAACTTCAATTTTACACTCTATCCCAATAATCTAAAAATTCGGCATTCGATTATTTTAGGTTGAAGGGCATCAGTGTAAACAAATGATAAAACTTACCGCTATAACCGTTATATCAGGAGCTAAAACTTCCTTTTACCCAATTGTTGAGAGAATAAAGGATGAATGACTATCCAAACAAGTGTATCAAGGTAAAGTAAATAGCAGCGTGCCCAGAGGCAGACCGCGGAAAGAATGGTTAGAATGTGTGAATGAGACCCTAGTTAGAAGGGA